>JAQBHY010000073.1:3000000-3177283 GCA_027574665.1 Rhynochetos jubatus
GAGCAAGCCAGGCCTCAAACCACGAGAAGCTCCAGCCCAAAAGACAGCCAAAATCCAGCCCACATCCGGGAGAATCTCAAGAGCAGGGGGTGGAGCAAGGCAGGCCTCAAACCACGAGAAGCTCCAGCCCAAGAATCAGCCAAAATGCAGTCCATATCCAGGAGAATCTCAAGAGCAGGGGGTGGAGCAAGCCAGGCCTCAAACCACGAGAAGCTCCAGCCCAAAAGGCAGCCAAAATGCAGCCCACATCCGGGGAATCTCAAGAGCAGGGGGTGGAGCAAGCCAGGCCTCAAACCACGAGAAGCTCCAGCCCAAAAGGCAGCCAAAATGCAGCCCACCTCCGGGAGAATCTCAAGAGCAGGGGGTGGAGCAAGCCAGGCCCCAAACCACGAGAAGCTCCAGCCGAAAAGGCAGCCAAAATCCAGCCCACATCCGGGAGAATCTCAAGAGCAGGGGGTGGAGCAAGCCAGGCCTCAAACCACGAGAAGCTCCAGCCCAAAAGGCAGCCAAAATGCAGCCCACCTCCGGGAGAATCTCAAGAGCAGGGGGTGGAGCAAGCCAGGCCTGAAACCACGAGAAGCTCCAGCCCAAAATGCAGCCAAAATGCAGGCCACATCCGGGAGAATCTCAAGAGCAGAGGGTGGAGCAAGCCAGGCCTCAAACCACGAGAAGCTCCAGCCCAAAATGCAGCCAAAATCCGGCCCACATCCGGGAGCATCTCAAGAGCAGGGGATGGAGCAAGCCAGGCCTCAAACCTCGAGAAGCTCCAGCCCAAAATGCAGCCAAAATCCAGCCCACATCCGGGAGAATATCAAGAGCAGGGGGTGGAGCAGGCCAGGCCTCAAACCTAGAGAAGCTCCAGCCCACAAGGGAGCCAAAATCCAGCCCACATCCGGGAGAATCTCAAGAGCAGGGGGTGGAGGAAGCCAGGCCTCAAACCACGAGAAGCTCCAGCCCAAAAGGCAGCCAAAATGCAGCCCATATCCGTGAGAATCTCAACAGCAGGGGGTGGAGCAAGCCAGGCCTCAAACCACGAGAAGCTCCAGCCCAAAAAACAGCCAAAATGCAGCCCACATCCGGGAGAATCTCAAGAGCAGGGGGTGGAGCAAGCCAGGCCTCAAACCACGAGAAGCTCCAGCCCAAAAGGCAGCCAAAATGCAGGCCACATCCGGGAGAATCTCAAGAGCAGGGGGTGGAGCAAGCCAGGCCTCAAACCACGAGAAGCTCCAGCCCAAAAGGCAGCCAAAATGCAGCCCACATCCGGGAGAATCTCAAGAGCAGGGGGTGGAGCAAGCCAGGCCTCAAACCACGAGAAGCTCCAGCCCAAAATGACGCCAAAATGCAGCCCACATCCGGGAGAATCTCAAGAGCAGGGGGTGGAGCAAGCCAGGCCTCAAACCATGAGAAGCTCCAGCCCAAAAGGCAGCCAAAATGCAGCCCACAACCGGGAGAATCTCAAGAGCAGGGGGTGGAGCAAGCCAGGCCTCAAACCACGAGAAGCTCCAGCCCAAAAGGCAGCCAAAATCCAGCCCACATCCGGGAGAATCTCAAGAGCAGGGGGTGGAGCAAGCCAGGCCCCAAACCAGGAGAAGCTCCAGCCCAAAAGGCAGCCAAAATGCAGCCCACATCCGGGAGAATCTCAAGAGCAGGGGGTGGAGCAAGCCAGGCCTCAAACCACGAGAAGCTCCAGCCCAAAATGCAGCCAAAATCCAGCCCACATCCGGGAGAATATGAAGAGCAGGGGGTGGAGCAAGCCAGGCCTCAAACCACGAGAAGCTCCAGCCCAAAAGGCAGCCAAAATGCAGCCCACATCTGGGAGAATCTCAAGAGCAGGGGGTGGAGCAAGCCAGGCCTCAAACCACGAGAAGCTCCGGCCAAAATGCAGCCAAAATCCAGACCACATCCGGGAGAATCTCAAGAGCAGGGGGTGGAGCAAGCCAGGCCTCAAACCTCGAGAAGCTCCAGCCCAAAAGGGAGCCAAAATCCTGCCCACATCCGCGAGAATCTCAAGAGCAGGGGGTGGAGCAAGCCAGGCCTCAAACCACGAGAAGCTCCAGCCCAAAATGCAGCCAAAATCCGGCCCACATCCGGGAGAATCTCAAGAGCAGGGGGTGGAGCAAGCCAGGCCCCAAACCACGAGAAGCTCCAGCCCAAAAGGCAGCCAAAATGCAGCCCACATCCGGGAGAATCTCAAGAGCAGGGGGTGGAGCAAGCCAGGCCTCAAACCACGAGAACCTCCAGCCCAAAAGGCAGCCAAAATGCAGCACACATCCGGGAGAATCTCAAGAGCAGGGGGTGGAGCAAGCCAGGCCTCAAACCACGAGAAGCTCCAGCCCAAAAAACAGCCAAAATGCAGCCCACATCTGGGAGAATCTCAAGAGCAGGGGGTGGAGCAAGCCAGGCCTCAAACCCCGAGAAGCTCCAGCCCAAAAGGCAGCCAAAATGCAGCCCACCTCTGGGAGAATCTCAAGAGCAGGGGGTGGAGCAAGCCAGGCCTCAAACCACGAGAAGCTCCAGCCCAAAAGGCAGCCAAAATCCAGCCCACATCCGGGAGAATCTCAAGAGCAGGGGGTGGAGCAAGCCAGGCCCCAAACCAGGAGAAGCTCCAGCCCAAAAGGCAGCCAAAATGCAGCCCACATCCGGGAGAATCTCAAGAGCAGGGGGTGGAGCAAGCCAGGCCTCAAACCACGAGAAGCTCCAGCCCAAAATGCAGCCAAAATGCAGCCCACCTCCGGGAGAATCTCAAGAGCAGGGGGTGGAGTAAGCCAGGTCTCAAACCATGAGAAGCTCCAGCCCAAAAGGCAGCCAAAATGCAGCCCACATCCGGGAGAATCTCAAGAGCAGGGGGTGGAGCAAGCCAGGCCTCAAACCACGAGAAGCTCCAGCCCAAAATGCAGCCAAAATCCAGCCCACATCCGGGAGAATATCAAGAGCAGGGGGTGGAGCAAGCCAGGCCTCAAACCACGAGAAGCTCCAGCCCAAAATGCAGCCAAAATGCAGCCCACATCTGGGAGAATCTCAAGAGCAGGGGGTGGAGCAAGCCAGGCCTCAAACCACGAGAAGCTCCGGCCAAAATGCAGCCAAAATGCAGCCCACATCTGGGAGAATCTCAAGAGCAGGGGGTGGAGCAAGCCAGGCCTCAAACCTCGAGAAGCTCCAGCCCAAAAGGGAGCCAAAATGCAGCCCACATCCGCGAGAATCTCAAGAGCAGGGGGTGGAGCAAGCCAGGCCTCAAACCACGAGAAGCTCCAGCCCAAAATGCAGCCAAAATCCGGCCCACATCCGGGAGAAACTCAAGAGCAGGGGGTGGAGCAAGCCAGGCCCCAAACCACGAGAAGCTCCAGCCCAAAAGGCAGCCAAAATGCAGCCCACATGCGGGAGAATCTCAAGAGCAGGGGGTGGAGCAAGCCAGGCCTCAAACCACGAGAACCTCCAGCCCAAAAGGCAGCCAAAATGCAGCACACATCCGGGAGAATCTCAAGAGCAGGGGGTGGAGCAAGCCAGGCCTCAAACCACGAGAAGCTCCAGCCCAAAAAACAGCCAAAATGCAGCCCACATCTGGGAGAATCTCAAGAGCAGGGGGTGGAGCAAGCCAGGCCTCAAACCACGAGAAGCTCCAGCCCGAAAGGCAGCCAAAATGCAGCCCACCTCTGGGAGAATCTCAAGAGCAGGGGGTGGAGCAAGCCAGGCCTCAAACCACGAGAAGCTCCAGCCCAAAATGCAGCCAAAATGCAGGCCACATCCGGGAGAATCTCAAGAGCAGGGGTTGGAGCAAGCCAGGCCTCAAACCACGAGAAGCTCCAGCCCAAAAGGCAGCCAAAATGCAGCCCACCTCCGGGAGAATCTCAAGAGCAGGGGGTGGAGCAAGCCAGGCCTCAAACCACGAGAAGCTCCAGCCCAAAAGGCAGCCAAAATGCAGCCCACCTCCGGGAGAATCTCAAGAGCAGGGGGTGGAGCAAGCCAGGCCTCAAACCACGAGAAGCTCCAGCCCAAAATGCAGCCAAAATGCAGGCCACATCCGGGAGAATCTCAAGAGCAGGGGGTGGAGCAAGGCAGGCCTCAAACCACAAGAAGCTCCAGCCCAAGATTCAGCCAAAATGCAGCCCACATCCGGGAGAATCTCAAGAGCAGGGGGTGGAGCAAGCCAGGCCTCAGACCACGAGAAGCTCCAGCCCAAAATGCAGCCAAAATCCGGCCCACATCCGGGAGCATCTCAAGAGCAGGGGATGGAGCAAGCCAGGCCTCAAACCACGAGAAGCTCCAGCCCAAAAGGCAGCCAAAATGCAGCCCACCTCCGGGAGAATCTCAAGAGCAGGGGGTGGAGCAAGCCAGGCCCCAAACCACGAGAAGCTCCAGCCGAAAAGGCAGCCAAAATCCAGCCCACATCCGGGAGAATCTCAAGAGCAGGGGGTGGAGCAAGCCAGGCCTCAAACCACGAGAAGCTCCAGCCCAAAAGGCAGCCAAAATGCAGCCCACCTCCGGGAGAATCTCAAGAGCAGGGGGTGGAGCAAGCCAGGCCTGAAACCACGAGAAGCTCCAGCCCAAAATGCAGCCAAAATGCAGGCCACATCCGGGAGAATCTCAAGAGCAGAGGGTGGAGCAAGCCAGGCCTCAAACCACGAGAAGCTCCAGCCCAAAATGCAGCCAAAATCCGGCCCACATCCGGGAGCATCTCAAGAGCAGGGGATGGAGCAAGCCAGGCCTCAAACCTCGAGAAGCTCCAGCCCAAAATGCAGCCAAAATCCAGCCCACATCCGGGAGAATATCAAGAGCAGGGGGTGGAGCAGGCCAGGCCTCAAACCTAGAGAAGCTCCAGCCCACAAGGGAGCCAAAATCCAGCCCACATCCGGGAGAATCTCAAGAGCAGGGGGTGGAGGAAGCCAGGCCTCAAACCACGAGAAGCTCCAGCCCAAAAGGCAGCCAAAATGCAGCCCATATCCGTGAGAATCTCAACAGCAGGGGGTGGAGCAAGCCAGGCCTCAAACCACGAGAAGCTCCAGCCCAAAAAACAGCCAAAATGCAGCCCACATCCGGGAGAATCTCAAGAGCAGGGGGTGGAGCAAGCCAGGCCTCAAACCACGAGAAGCTCCAGCCCAAAAGGCAGCCAAAATGCAGGCCACATCCGGGAGAATCTCAAGAGCAGGGGGTGGAGCAAGCCAGGCCTCAAACCACGAGAAGCTCCAGCCCAAAATGACGCCAAAATGCAGCCCACATCCGGGAGAATCTCAAGAGCAGGGGGTGGAGCAAGCCAGGCCTCAAACCATGAGAAGCTCCAGCCCAAAAGGCAGCCAAAATGCAGCCCACAACCGGGAGAATCTCAAGAGCAGGGGGTGGAGCAAGCCAGGCCTCAAACCACGAGAAGCTCCAGCCCAAAAGGCAGCCAAAATCCAGCCCACATCCGGGAGAATCTCAAGAGCAGGGGGTGGAGCAAGCCAGGCCCCAAACCAGGAGAAGCTCCAGCCCAAAAGGCAGCCAAAATGCAGCCCACATCCGGGAGAATCTCAAGAGCAGGGGGTGGAGCAAGCCAGGCCTCAAACCACGAGAAGCTCCAGCCCAAAATGCAGCCAAAATCCAGCCCACATCCGGGAGAATATGAAGAGCAGGGGGTGGAGCAAGCCAGGCCTCAAACCACGAGAAGCTCCAGCCCAAAAGGCAGCCAAAATGCAGCCCACATCTGGGAGAATCTCAAGAGCAGGGGGTGGAGCAAGCCAGGCCTCAAACCACGAGAAGCTCCGGCCAAAATGCAGCCAAAATCCAGACCACATCCGGGAGAATCTCAAGAGCAGGGGGTGGAGCAAGCCAGGCCTCAAACCTCGAGAAGCTCCAGCCCAAAAGGGAGCCAAAATCCTGCCCACATCCGCGAGAATCTCAAGAGCAGGGGGTGGAGCAAGCCAGGCCTCAAACCACGAGAAGCTCCAGCCCAAAATGCAGCCAAAATCCGGCCCACATCCGGGAGAATCTCAAGAGCAGGGGGTGGAGCAAGCCAGGCCCCAAACCACGAGAAGCTCCAGCCCAAAAGGCAGCCAAAATGCAGCCCACATCCGGGAGAATCTCAAGAGCAGGGGGTGGAGCAAGCCAGGCCTCAAACCACGAGAACCTCCAGCCCAAAAGGCAGCCAAAATGCAGCACACATCCGGGAGAATCTCAAGAGCAGGGGGTGGAGCAAGCCAGGCCTCAAACCACGAGAAGCTCCAGCCCAAAAAACAGCCAAAATGCAGACCACATCTGGGAGAATCTCAAGAGCAGGGGGTGGAGCAAGCCAGGCCTCAAACCCCGAGAAGCTCCAGCCCAAAAGGCAGCCAAAATGCAGCCCACCTCTGGGAGAATCTCAAGAGCAGGGGGTGGAGCAAGCCAGGCCTCAAACCACGAGAAGCTCCAGCCCAAAAGGCAGCCAAAATCCAGCCCACATCCGGGAGAATCTCAAGAGCAGGGGGTGGAGCAAGCCAGGCCCCAAACCAGGAGAAGCTCCAGCCCAAAAGGCAGCCAAAATGCAGCCCACATCCGGGAGAATCTCAAGAGCAGGGGGTGGAGCAAGCCAGGCCTCAAACCACGAGAAGCTCCAGCCCAAAATGCAGCCAAAATGCAGCCCACCTCCGGGAGAATCTCAAGAGCAGGGGGTGGAGTAAGCCAGGTCTCAAACCATGAGAAGCTCCAGCCCAAAAGGCAGCCAAAATGCAGCCCACATCCGGGAGAATCTCAAGAGCAGGGGGTGGAGCAAGCCAGGCCTCAAACCACGAGAAGCTCCAGCCCAAAATGCAGCCAAAATCCAGCCCACATCCGGGAGAATATGAAGAGCAGGGGGTGGAGCAAGCCAGGCCTCAAACCACGAGAAGCTCCAGCCCAAAATGCAGCCAAAATGCAGCCCACATCTGGGAGAATCTCAAGAGCAGGGGGTGGAGCAAGCCAGGCCTCAAACCACGAGAAGCTCCGGCCAAAATGCAGCCAAAATGCAGCCCACATCTGGGAGAATCTCAAGAGCAGGGGGTGGAGCAAGCCAGGCCTCAAACCTCGAGAAGCTCCAGCCCAAAAGGGAGCCAAAATGCAGCCCACATCCGCGAGAATCTCAAGAGCAGGGGGTGGAGCAAGCCAGGCCTCAAACCACGAGAAGCTCCAGCCCAAAATGCAGCCAAAATCCGGCCCACATCCGGGAGAAACTCAAGAGCAGGGGGTGGAGCAAGCCAGGCCCCAAACCACGAGAAGCTCCAGCCCAAAAGGCAGCCAAAATGCAGCCCACATGCGGGAGAATCTCAAGAGCAGGGGGTGGAGCAAGCCAGGCCTCAAACCACGAGAACCTCCAGCCCAAAAGGCAGCCAAAATGCAGCACACATCCGGGAGAATCTCAAGAGCAGGGGGTGGAGCAAGCCAGGCCTCAAACCACGAGAAGCTCCAGCCCAAAATACAGCCAAAATGCAGCCCACATCTGGGAGAATCTCAAGAGCAGGGGGTGGAGCAAGCCAGGCCTCAAACCCCGAGAAGCTCCAGCCCAAAAGGCAGCCAAAATGCAGCCCACCTCTGGGAGAATCTCAAGAGCAGGGGGTGGAGCAAGCCAGGCCTCAAACCACGAGAAGCTCCAGCCCAAAATGCAGCCAAAATGCAGGCCACATCCGGGAGAATCTCAAGAGCAGGGGTTGGAGCAAGCCAGGCCTCAAACCACGAGAAGCTCCAGCCCAAAAGGCAGCCAAAATGCAGCCCACCTCCGGGAGAATCTCAAGAGCAGGGGGTGGAGCAAGCCAGGCCTCAAACCACGAGAAGCTCCAGCCCAAAAGGCAGCCAAAATGCAGCCCACCTCCGGGAGAATCTCAAGAGCAGGGGGTGGAGCAAGCCAGGCCTCAAACCACGAGAAGCTCCAGCCCAAAATGCAGCCAAATTGCAGGCCACATCCGGGAGAATCTCAAGAGCAGGGGGTGGAGCAAGGCAGGCCTCAAACCACAAGAAGCTCCAGCCCAAGATTCAGCCAAAATGCAGCCCACATCCGGGAGAATCTCAAGAGCAGGGGGTGGAGCAAGCCAGGCCTCAGACCACGAGAAGCTCCAGCCCAAAATGCAGCCAAAATCCGGCCCACATCCGGGAGCATCTCAAGAGCAGGGGATGGAGCAAGCCAGGCCTCAAACCACGAGAAGCTCCAGCCCAAAATGCAGCCAAAATCCGGCCCACATCCGGGAGAATCTCAAGAGCAGGGGGTGGAGCAAGCCAGGCCTCAAACCACGAGAAGCTCCAGCCCAAAATGCAGCCAAAATGCAGCCCACCTCCGGGAGAATCTCAAGAGCAGGGGGTGGAGTAAGCCAGGTCTCAAACCATGAGAAGCTCCAGCCCAAAAGGCAGCCAAAATGCAGCCCACATCCGGGAGAATCTCAAGAGCAGGGGGTGGAGCAAGCCAGGCCTCAAACCACGAGAAGCTCCAGCCCAAAATGCAGCCAAAATCCAGCCCACATCCGGGAGTCTCTCAAGAGCAGGGGGTGGAGCAAGCCAGGCCTCAAACCACGAGAAGCTCCAGCCCAAAAGGCAGCCAAAATGCAGCCCACATCTGGGAGAATCTCAAGAGCAGGGGGTGGAGCAAGCCAGGCCTCAAACCACGAGAAGCTCCGGCCAAAATGCAGCCAAAATCCAGCCCACATCCGGGAGAATCTCAAGAGCAGGGGGTGGAGCAAGCCAGGCCTCAAACCTCGAGAAGCTCCAGCCCAAAAGGGAGCCAAAATCCTGCCCACATCCGCGAGAATCTCAAGAGCAGGGGGTGGAGCAAGCCAGGCCTCAAACCACGAGAAGCTCCAGCCCAAAATGCAGCCAAAATCCGGCCCACATCCGGGAGAATCTCAAGAGCAGGGGGTGGAGCAAGCCAGGCCCCAAACCACGAGAAGCTCCAGCCCAAAAGGCAGCCAAAATGCAGCCCACATCCGGGAGAATCTCAAGAGCAGGGGGTGGAGCAAGCCAGGCCTCAAACCACGAGAACCTCCAGCCCAAAAGGCAGCCAAAATGCAGCACACATCCGGGAGAATCTCAAGAGCAGGGGGTGGAGCAAGCCAGGCCTCAAACCACGAGAAGCTCCAGCCCAAAAAACAGCCAAAATGCAGCCCACATCTGGGAGAATCTCAAGAGCAGGGGGTGGAGCAAGCCAGGCCTCAAACCACGAGAAGCTCCAGCCCAAAAGGCAGCCAAAATGCAGCCCACCTCTGGGAGAATCTCAAGAGCAGGGGGTGGAGCAAGCCAGGACTCAAACCACGAGAAGCTCCAGCCCAAAAGGCAGCCAAAATGCAGCCCACATCCGGGAGAATCTCAAGAGCAGGGGGTGGAGCAAGCCAGGCCCCAAACCAGGAGAAGCTCCAGCCCAAAAGGCAGCCAAAATGCAGCCCACATCCGGGAGAATCTCAAGAGCAGGGGGTGGAGCAAGCCAGGCCTCAAACCACGAGAAGCTCCAGCCCAAAATGCAGCCAAAATGCAGCCCACCTCCGGGAGAATCTCAAGAGCAGGGGGTGGAGTAAGCCAGGTCTCAAACCATGAGAAGCTCCAGCCCAAAAGGCAGCCAAAATGCAGCCCACATCCGGGAGAATCTCAAGAGCAGGGGGTGGAGCAAGCCAGGCCTCAAACCACGAGAAGCTCCAGCCCAAAATGCAGCCAAAAATCCGGCCCACATCCGGGAGCATCTCAAGAGCAGGGGGTGGAGCAAGCCAGGCCTCAAACCACGAGAAGCTCCAGCCCAAAATGCAGCCAAAATGCAGGCCACATCCGGGAGAATCTCAAGAGCAGGGGGTGGAGCAAGCCAGGCCTCAAACCACGAGAAGCTCCAGCCCAAGATTCAGCCAAAATGCAGCCCACATCCGGGAGAATCTCAAGAGCAGGGGGTGGAGCAAGCCAGGCCTCAGACCACGAGAAGCTCCAGCCCAAAATGCAGCCAAAATCCGGCCCACATCCGGGAGCATCTCAAGAGCAGGGGATGGAGCAAGCCAGGCCTCAAACCTCGAGAAGCTCCATCCCAAAATGCAGCCAAAATCCAGCCCACATCCGGGAGAATATCAAGAGCAGGGGGTGGAGCAAGCCAGGCCTCAAACCTAGAGAAGCTCCAGCCCACAAGGGAGCCAAAATCCAGCCCACATCCGGGAGAATCTCAAGAGCAGGGGGTGGAGGAAGCCAGGCCTCAAACCACGAGAAGCTCCAGCCCAAAAGGCAGCCAAAATGCAGCCCATATCCGGGAGAATCTCAAGAGCAGGGGGTGGAGCAAGCCAGGCCTCAAACCACGAGAAGCTCCAGCCCAAAAGGCAGCCAAAATCCAGCCCCCATCCGCAAGAATCTCAAGAGCAGGGGGTGGAGCAATCCAGGCCTCAAACCACGAGAAGCTCCAGCCCAAAAGGCAGCCAAAATGCAGGCCACATCCGGGAGAATCTCAAGAGCAGGGGGTGGAGCAAGCCAGGCCTCAAACCACGAGAAGCTCCAGCCCAAAATGCAGCCAAAATCCGGCCCACATCCGGGAGCATCTCAAGAGCATGGGATGGAGCAAGCCAGGCCTCAAACCACGAGAAGCTCCAGCCCAAAAGGCAGCCAAAATGCAGCCCACCTCCGGGAGAATATCAAGAGCAGGGGGTGGAGCAAGCCAGGCCTCAAACCTAGAGAAGCTCCAGCCCACAAGGGAGCCAAAATCCAGCCCACATCCGGGAGAATCTCAAGAGCAGGGGGTGGAGGAAGCCAGGCCTCAAACCACGAGAAGCTCCAGCCCAAAAGGCCGCCAAAATGCAGCCCATATCCGGGAGAATCTCAAGAGCAGGGGGTGGAGCAATCCAGGCCTCAAACCACGAGAAGCTCCAGCCCAAAAAACAGCCAAAATGCAGCCCACATCCGGGAGAATCTCAAGAGCAGGGGGTGGAGCAAGCCAGGCCTCAAACCACGAGAAGCTCCAGCCCAAAAGGCAGCCAAAATGCAGCCCACATCCGGGAGAATCTCAAGAGCAGGGGGTGGAGCAAGCCAGGCCTCAAACCACGAGAAGCTCCTGCCCAAAATACAGCCAAAATGCAGCCCACCTCCGGGAGAATCTCAAGAGCAGGGGGTGGAGCAAGCCAGGCCTCAAACCACGAGAAGCTCCAGCCCAAAAGGCAGCCAAAATGCAGCCCACATCCGGGAGAATCTCAAGAGCAGGCGGTGGAGCAAGCCAGGCCTCAAACCACGAGAAGCTCCAGCCCAAAATGCAGACAAAATCCAGCCCACATCCGGGAGAATATGAAGAGCAGGGGGTGGAGCAAGCCAGGCCTCAAACCTCGAGAAGCTCCAGCCCAAAAGGCAGCCAAAATGCAGCCCACATCCGGGAGAATCTCAAGAGCAGGTGGTGGAGCAAGCCAGGCCTCAAACCACGAGAAGCTCCAGCCCAAAATGCAGCCAAAATGCAGCCCACATCCAGGAGAATCTCAAGAGCAGGGGGTGGAGCAAGGCAGGCCTCAAACCACGAGAAGCTCCAGCCCAAGAATCAGCCAAAATGCAGTCCATATCCAGGAGAATCTCAAGAGCAGGGGGTGGAGCAAGCCAGGCCTCAAACCACGAGAAGCTCCAGCCCAAAAGGCAGCCAAAATCCAGCCCACATCCGGGAGAATATGAAGAGCAGGGGGTGGAGCAAGCCAGGCCTCAAACCACAAGAAGCTCCAGCCCAAAAGGCAGCCAAAATGCAGCCCACATCCGGGAGAATCTCAAGAGCAGGGGGTGGAGCAAGCCAGGCCTCAAACCACGAGAAGCTCCAGCCCAAAAGGCAGCCAAAATGCAGCCCACCTCCGGGAGAATCTCAAGAGCAGGGGGTGGAGCAAGCCAGGCCTCAAACCACGAGAAGCTCCAGCCCAAAAGGCAGCCAAAATGCAGCCCACATCTGGGAGAATCTCAAGAGCAGGGGGTGGAGCAAGCCAGGCCTCAAACCACGAGAAGCTCCAGCCCAAAAGGCAGCCAAAATGCAGCCCACATCCGGGAGAATATCAAGAGCAGGGGGTGGAGCAAGCCAGGCCCCAAACCACGAGAAGCTCCAGCCCAAAAGGCAGCCAAAATGCAGCCCACATCCGGGAGAATCTCAAGAGCAGGGGGTGGAGCAAGCCAGGCCTCAAACCACGAGAAGCTCCAGCCCAAAATACAGCCAAAATGCAGCCCACCTCCGGGAGAATCTCAAGAGCAGGGGGTGGAGCAAGCCAGGCCTCAAACCACGAGAAGCTCCAGCCCAAAAGGCAGCCAAAATGCAGCCCACATCTGGGAGAATCTCAAGAGCAGGGGGTGGAGCAAGCCAGGCCTCAAACCACGAGAAGCTCCAGCCCAAAATGCAGACAAAATCCAGCCCACATCCGGGAGAATATGAAGAGCAGGGGGTGGAGCAAGCCAGGCCTCAAACCACGAGAAGCTCCAGCCCAAAAGGCAGCCAAAATGCAGCCCACATCCGGGAGAATCTCAAGAGCAGGTGGTGGAGCAAGCCAGGCCTCAAACCACGAGAAGCTCCAGCCCAAAAGGCAGCCAAAATGCAGCCCACATCCGGGAGAATCTCAAGAGCAGGGGGTGGAGCAAGGCAGGCCTCAAACCACGAGAAGCTCCAGCCCAAGAATCAGCCAAAATGCAGTCCATATCCAGGAGAATCTCAAGAGCAGGGGGTGGAGCAAGCCAGGCCTCAAACCACGAGAAGCTCCAGCCCAAAATGCAGCCAAAATCCAGCCCACATCCGGGAGAATATGAAGAGCAGGGGGTGGAGCAAGCCAGGCCTCAAACCACAAGAAGCTCCAGCCCAAAAGGCAGCCAAAATCCAGCCCACATCCGGGAGAATCTCAAGAGCAGGGGGTGGAGCAAGCCAGGCCTCAAACCACGAGAAGCTCCAGCCCAAAAGGCAGCCAAAATGCAGCCCACCTCCGGGAGAATCTCAAGAGCAGGGGGTGGAGCAAGCCAGGCCTCAAACCACGAGAAGCTCCAGCCCAAAAGGCAGCCAAAATGCAGCCCACATCTGGGAGAATCTCAAGAGCAGGGGGTGGAGCAAGCCAGGCCTCAAACCACGAGAAGCTCCAGCCCAAAAGGCAGCCAAAATCCAGCCCACATCCGGGAGAATCTCAACAGCAGGGGGTGGAGCAAGCCAGGCCTCAAACCTCGAGAAGCTCCAGCCCAAAAGGCAGCCACAATGCAGCCCACATCCGGGAGAATCTCAAGAGCAGGGGGTGGAGCAAGCCAGGCCTCAAACCACGAGAAGCTCCAGCCCAAAAGGCAGCCAAAATCCAGCCCACATCCGGGAGAATCTCAAGAGCAGGGGGTGGAGCAAGCCAGGCCTCAAACCACGAGAAGCTCCAGCCCAAAAGGCAGCCAAAATGCAGCCCACCTCCGGGAGAATCTCAAGAGCAGGGGGTGGAGCAAGCCAGGCCTCAAACCACGAGAAGCTCCAGCCCAAAAGGCAGCCAAAATGCAGCCCACATCTGGGAGAATCTCAAGAGCAGGGGGTGGAGCAAGCCAGGCCTCAAACCACGAGAAGCTCCAGCCCAAAAGGCAGCCAAAATGCAGCCCACATCCGGGAGAATATCAAGAGCAGGGGGTGGAGCAAGCCAGGCCCCAAACCACGAGAAGCTCCAGCCCAAAAGGCAGCCAAAATGCAGCCCACATCCGGGAGAATCTCAAGAGCAGGGGGTGGAGCAAGCCAGGCCTCAAACCACGAGAAGCTCCAGCCCAAAATACAGCCAAAATGCAGCCCACCTCCGGGAGAATCTCAAGAGCAGGGGGTGGAGCAAGCCAGGCCTCAAACCACGAGAAGCTCCAGCCCAAAAGGCAGCCAAAATGCAGCCCACATCTGGGAGAATCTCAAGAGCAGGGGGTGGAGCAAGCCAGGCCTCAAACCACGAGAAGCTCCAGCCCAAAATGCAGACAAAATCCAGCCCACATCCGGGAGAATATGAAGAGCAGGGGGTGGAGCAAGCCAGGCCTCAAACCACGAGAAGCTCCAGCCCAAAAGGCAGCCAAAATGCAGCCCACATCCGGGAGAATCTCAAGAGCAGGTGGTGGAGCAAGCCAGGCCTCAAACCACGAGAAGCTCCAGCCCAAAAGGCAGCCAAAATGCAGCCCACATCCGGGAGAATCTCAAGAGCAGGGGGTGGAGCAAGGCAGGCCTCAAACCACGAGAAGCTCCAGCCCAAGAATCAGCCAAAATGCAGTCCATATCCAGGAGAATCTCAAGAGCAGGGGGTGGAGCAAGCCAGGCCTCAAACCACGAGAAGCTCCAGCCCAAAATGCAGCCAAAATCCAGCCCACATGCGGGAGAATATGAAGAGCAGGGGGTGGAGCAAGCCAGGCCTCAAACCACAAGAAGCTCCAGCCCAAAAGGCAGCCAAAATCCAGCCCACATCCGGGAGAATCTCAAGAGCAGGGGGTGGAGCAAGCCAGGCCTCAAACCACGAGAAGCTCCAGCCCAAAAGGCAGCCAAAATGCAGCCCACCTCCGGGAGAATCTCAAGAGCAGGGGGTGGAGCAAGCCAGGCCTCAAACCACGAGAAGCTCCAGCCCAAAAGGCAGCCAAAATGCAGCCCACATCTGGGAGAATCTCAAGAGCAGGGGGTGGAGCAAGCCAGGCCTCAAACCACGAGAAGCTCCAGCCCAAAAGGCAGCCAAAATCCAGCCCACATCCGGGAGAATCTCAACAGCAGGGGGTGGAGCAAGCCAGGCCTCAAACCTCGAGAAGCTCCAGCCCAAAAGGCAGCCACAATGCAGCCCACATCCGGGAGAATCTCAAGAGCAGGGGGTGGAGCAAGCCAGGCCTCAAACCACGAGAAGCTCCAGCCCAAAAGGCAGCCAAAATCCAGCCCACATCCGGGAGAATCTCAAGAGCAGGGGGTGGAGCAAGCCAGGCCTCAAAGCCCGAGAAGCTCCAGCCCACAAGGGAGCCAAAATGCAGCCCACATCCGGGAGAATATCAAGAGCAGGGGGTGGAGCAAGCCAGGCCTCAAACCACGAGAAGCTCCAGCCCAAAAGGCAGCCAAAATGCAGCCCACATCCGGGAGAATCTCAAGAGCAGGGGTTGGAGCAATCCAGGCCTCAAAACACGAGAAGCTCCAGCCCGAGATTCAGCCAAAATCCAGCCCACATCCGGGAGAATCTCAAGAGCAGGGGGTGGAGCAAGCCAGGCCTCAAACCACGAGAAGCTCCTGCCCAAAAGGCAGCCAAAATCCAGCCCACATCCGGGAGAATCTCAAGAGCAGGGGGTGGAGCAAGCCAGGCCTCAAACCACGAGAAGCTCCAGCCCAAAAGGCAGCCAAAATGCAGCCCACATCCGGGAGAATATCAAGAGCAGGGGGTGGAGCAAGCCAGGCCCCAAACCACGAGAAGCTCCAGCCCAAAAGGCAGCCAAAATGCAGCCCACATCCGGGAGAATCTCAAGAGCAGGGGGTGGAGCAAGCCAGGCCTCAAACCACGAGAAGCTCCAGCCCAAAATACAGCCAAAATGCAGCCCACCTCCGGGAGAATCTCAAGAGCAGGGGGTGGAGCAAGCCAGGCCTCAAACCACGAGAAGCTCCAGCCCAAAAGGCAGCCAAAATGCAGCCCACATCTGGGAGAATCTCAAGAGCAGGGGGTGGAGCAAGCCAGGCCTCAAACCACGAGAAGCTCCAGCCCAAAATGCAGACAAAATCCAGCCCACATCCGGGAGAATATGAAGAGCAGGGGGTGGAGCAAGCCAGGCCTCAAACCACGAGAAGCTCCAGCCCAAAAGGCAGCCAAAATGCAGCCCACATCCGGGAGAATCTCAAGAGCAGGTGGTGGAGCAAGCCAGGCCTCAAACCACGAGAAGCTCCAGCCCAAAATGCAGCCAAAATGCAGCCCACATCCGGGAGAATCTCAAGAGCAGGGGGTGGAGCAAGCCAGGCCTCAAACCACGAGAAGCTCCAGCCCAAAATGCAGCCAAAATCCAGCCCACATCCGGGAGAATATGAAGAGCAGGGGGTGGAGCAAGCCAGGCCTCAAACCACAAGAAGCTCCAGCCCAAAAGGCAGCCAAAATCCAGCCCACATCCGGGAGAATCTCAAGAGCAGGGGGTGGAGCAAGCCAGGCCTCAAACCACGAGAAGCTCCAGCCCAAAAGGCAGCCAAAATGCAGCCCACCTCCGGGAGAATCTCAAGAGCAGGGGGTGGAGCAAGCCAGGCCTCAAACCACGAGAAGCTCCAGCCCAAAAGGCAGCCAAAATGCAGCCCACATCTGGGAGAATCTCAAGAGCAGGGGGTGGAGCAAGCCAGGCCTCAAACCACGAGAAGCTCCAGCCCAAAAGGCAGCCAAAATGCAGCCCACATCCGGGAGAATCTCAACAGCAGGGGGTGGAGCAAGCCAGGCCTCAAACCTCGAGAAGCTCCAGCCCAAAAGGCAGCCACAATGCAGCCCACATCCGGGAGAATCTCAAGAGCAGGGGGTGGAGCAAGCCAGGCCTCAAACCACAAGAAGCTCCAGCCCAAAATGCAGCCAAAATGCAGCCCACATCCGGGAGAATCTCAAGAGCAGGGGGTGGAGCAAGCCAGGCCTCAAACCTAGAGAAGCTCCAGCCGAAAAGGCAGCCAAAATCCAGCCCACATCCGGGAGAATCTCAAGAGCAGGGGGTGGAGCAAGCCAGGCCTCAAACCACGAGAAGCTCCAGCCCAAAAGGCAGCCAAAATGCAGCCCACCTCCGGGAGAATCTCAAGAGCAGGGGGTGGAGCAAGCCAGGCCTGAAACCACGAGAAGCTCCAGCCCAAAATGCAGCCAAAATGCAGGCCACATCCGGGAGAATCTCAAGAGCAGGGGGTGGAGCAAGCCAGGCCTCAAACCACGAGAAGCTCCAGCCCAAGATTCAGCCAAAATGCAGCCCACATCCGGGAGAATCTCAAGAGCAGGGGGTGGAGCAAGCCAGGCCTCAAACCACAAGAAGCTCCAGCCCAAAAGGCAGCCAAAATCCGGCCCACATCCGGGAGCATCTCAAGAGCAGGGGATGCAGCAAGCCAGGCCTCAAACCTCGAGAAGCTCCATCCCAAAATGCAGCCAAAATCCAGCCCACATCCGGGAGAATATCAAGAGCAGGGGGTGGAGCAAGCCAGGCCTCAAACCTAGAGAAGCTCCAGCCCACAAGGGAGCCAAAATCCAGCCCACATCCGGGAGAATCTCAAGAGCAGGGGGTGGAGGAAGCCAGGCCTCAAACCACGAGAAGCTCCAGCCCAAAAGGCAGCCAAAATGCAGCCCATATCCGGGAGAATCTCAAGAGCAGGGGGTGGAGCAAGCCAGGCCTCAAACCACGAGAAGCTCCAGCCCAAAAAACAGCCAAAATGCAGCCCACATCCGGGAGAATCTCAAGAGCAGGGGGTGGAGCAAGCCAGGCCTCAAACCACGAGAAGCTCCAGCCCAAAAGGCAGCCAAAATGCAGGCCACATCCGGGAGAATCTCAAGAGCAGGGGGTGGAGCAAGCCAGGCCTCAAACCACGAGAAGCTCCAGCCCAAAAGGCAGCCAAAATGCAGCCCACATCCGGGAGAATCTCAAGAGCAGGGGGTGGAGCAAGCCAGGCCTCAAACCACGAGAAGCTCCAGCCCAAAAGGCAGCCAAAATGCAGCCCACATCCGGGAGAATCTCAAGAGCAGGGGGTGGAGCAGCCAGGCCTCAAACCATGAGAAGCTCCAGCCCAAAAGGCAGCCAAAATGCAGCCCACATCCGGGAGAATCTCAAGAGCAGGGGGTGGAGCAAGCCAGGCCTCAAACCACGAGAAGCTCCAGCCCAAAAGGCAGCCAAAATGCAGCCCATATCCGGGAGAATCTCAAGAGCAGGGGGTGGAGCAAGCCAGGCCTCAAACCACGAGAAGCTCCAGCCCAAAAAACAGCCAAAATGCAGCCCACATCCGGGAGAATCTCAAGAGCAGGGGGTGGAGCAAGCCAGGCCTCAAACCACGAGAAGCTCCAGCCCAAAATGCAGCCAAAATCCAGCCCACATCCGGGAGAATATGAAGAGCAGGGGGTGGAGCAAGCCAGGCCTCAAACCACAAGAAGCTCCAGCCCAAAATGCAGCCAAAATCCAGCCCACATCCGGGAGAATCTCAAGAGCAGGGGGTGGAGCAAGCCAGGCCTCAAACCACGAGAAGCTCCAGCCCAAAAGGCAGCCAAAATGCAGCCCACCTCCGGGAGAATCTCAAGAGCAGGGGGTGGAGCAAGCCAGGCCTCAAACCACGAGAAGCTCCAGCCCAAAAGGCAGCCAAAATGCAGCCCACATCTGGGAGAATCTCAAGAGCAGGGGGTGGAGCAAGCCAGGCCTCAAACCACGAGAAGCTCCAGCCCAAAAGGCAGCCAAAATGCAGCCCACATCCGGGAGAATCTCAACAGCAGGGGGTGGAGCAAGCCAGGCCTCAAACCTCGAGAAGCTCCAGCCCAAAAGGCAGCCACAATGCAGCCCACATCCGGGAGAATCTCAAGAGCAGGGGGTGGAGCAAGCCAGGCCTCAAACCACAAGAAGCTCCAGCCCAAAATGCAGCCAAAATGCAGCCCACATCCGGGAGAATCTCAAGAGCAGGGGGTGGAGCAAGCCAGGCCTCAAACCTAGAGAAGCTCCAGCCGAAAAGGCAGCCAAAATCCAGCCCACATCCGGGAGAATCTCAAGAGCAGGGGGTGGAGCAAGCCAGGCCTCAAACCACGAGAAGCTCCAGCCCAAAAGGCAGCCAAAATGCAGCCCACCTCCGGGAGAATCTCAAGAGCAGGGGGTGGAGCAAGCCAGGCCTGAAACCACGAGAAGCTCCAGCCCAAAATGCAGCCAAAATGCAGGCCACATCCGGGAGAATCTCAAGAGCAGGGGGTGGAGCAAGCCAGGCCTCAAACCACGAGAAGCTCCAGCCCAAGATTCAGCCAAAATGCAGCCCACATCCGGGAGAATCTCAAGAGCAGGGGGTGGAGCAAGCCAGGCCTCAAACCACAAGAAGCTCCAGCCCAAAAGGCAGCCAAAATCCGGCCCACATCCGGGAGCATCTCAAGAGCAGGGGATGGAGCAAGCCAGGCCTCAAACCTCGAGAAGCTCCATCCCAAAATGCAGCCAAAATCCAGCCCACATCCGGGAGAATATCAAGAGCAGGGGGTGGAGCAAGCCAGGCCTCAAACCACGAGAAGCTCCAGCCCAAAAAACAGCCAAAATCCAGCCCACATCCGGGAGAATCTCAAGAGCAGGGGGTGGAGCAAGCCAGGCCTCAAACCACGAGAAGCTCCAGCCCAAAAGGCAGCCAAAATGCAGCCCACATCCGGGAGAATCTCAAGAGCAGGGGGTGGAGCAGCCAGGCCTCAAACCATGAGAAGCTCCAGCCCAAAAGGCAGCCAAAATGCAGCCCACATCCGGGAGAATCTCAAGAGCAGGGGGTGGAGCAAGCCAGGCCTCAAACCACGAGAAGCTCCAGCCCAAAAGGCAGCCAAAATGCAGCCCATATCCGGGAGAATCTCAAGAGCAGGGGGTGGAGCAAGCCAGGCCTCAAACCACGAGAAGCTCCAGCCCAAAAAACAGCCAAAATGCAGCCCACATCCGGGAGAATCTCAAGAGCAGGGGGTGGAGCAAGCCAGGCCTCAAACCACGAGAAGCTCCAGCCCAAGATTCAGCCAAAATGCAGCCCACATCCGGGAGAATCTCAAGAGCAGGGGGTGGAGCAAGCCAGGCCTCAAACCACGAGAAGCTCCAGCCCAAAATGCAGCCAAAATCCAGCCCACATCCGGGAGAATATGAAGAGCAGGGGGTGGAGCAAGCCAGGCCTCAAACCACAAGAAGCTCCAGCCCAAAAGGCAGCCAAAATCCAGCCCACATCCGGGAGAATCTCAAGAGCAGGGGGTGGAGCAAGCCAGGCCTCAAACCACGAGAAGCTCCAGCCCAAAAGGCAGCCAAAATGCAGCCCACCTCCGGGAGAATCTCAAGAGCAGGGGGTGGAGCAAGCCAGGCCTCAAACCACGAGAAGCTCCAGCCCAAAAGGCAGCCAAAATGCAGCCCACATCTGGGAGAATCTCAAGAGCAGGGGGTGGAGCAAGCCAGGCCTCAAACCACGAGAAGCTCCAGCCCAAAAGGCAGCCAAAATCCAGCCCACATCCGGGAGAATCTCAACAGCAGGGGGTGGAGCAAGCCAGGCCTCAAACCTCGAGAAGCTCCAGCCCAAAAGGCAGCCACAATGCAGCCCACATCCGGGAGAATCTCAAGAGCAGGGGGTGGAGCAAGCCAGGCCTCAAACCACGAGAAGCTCCAGCCCAAAAGGCAGCCAAAATCCAGCCCACATCCGGGAGAATCTCAAGAGCAGGGGGTGGAGCAAGCCAGGCCTCAAAGCCCGAGAAGCTCCAGCCCACAAGGGAGCCAAAATGCAGCCCACATCCGGGAGAATATCAAGAGCAGGGGGTGGAGCAAGCCAGGCCTCAAACCACGAGAAGCTCCAGCCCAAAAGGCAGCCAAAATGCAGCCCACATCCGGGAGAATCTCAAGAGCAGGGGTTGGAGCAATCCAGGCCTCAAAACACGAGAAGCTCCAGCCCGAGATTCAGCCAAAATCCAGCCCACATCCGGGAGAATCTCAAGAGCAGGGGGTGGAGCAAGCCAGGCCTCAAACCACGAGAAGCTCCTGCCCAAAATGCAGCCAAAATCCAGCCCACATCCGGGAGAATCTCAAGAGCAGGGGGTGGAGCAAGCCAGGCCTCAAACCACGAGAAGCTCCAGCCCAAAAGGCAGCCAAAATGCAGCCCACATCCGGGAGAATATCAAGAGCAGGGGGTGGAGCAAGCCAGGCCCCAAACCACGAGAAGCTCCAGCCCAAAAGGCAGCCAAAATGCAGCCCACATCCGGGAGAATCTCAAGAGCAGGGGGTGGAGCAAGCCAGGCCTCAAACCACGAGAAGCTCCAGCCCAAAATACAGCCAAAATGCAGCCCACCTCCGGGAGAATCTCAAGAGCAGGGGGTGGAGCAAGCCAGGCCTCAAACCACGAGAAGCTCCAGCCCAAAAGGCAGCCAAAATGCAGCCCACATCCGGGAGAATCTCAAGAGCAGGGGGTGGAGCAAGCCAGGCCTCAAACCACGAGAAGCTCCAGCCCAAAATGCAGACAAAATCCAGCCCACATCCGGGAGAATATGAAGAGCAGGGGGTGGAGCAAGCCAGGCCTCAAACCACGAGAAGCTCCAGCCCAAAAGGCAGCCAAAATCCAGCCCACATCCGGGAGAATCTCAAGAGCAGGTGGTGGAGCAAGCCAGGCCTCAAACCACGAGAAGCTCCAGCCCAAAATGCAGCCAAAATGCAGCCCACATCCGGGAGAATCTCAAGAGCAGGGGGTGGAGCAAGGCAGGCCTCAAACCACGAGAAGCTCCAGCCCAAGAATCAGCCAAAATGCAGTCCATATCCAGGAGAATCTCAAGAGCAGGGGGTGGAGCAAGCCAGGCCTCAAACCACGAGAAGCTCCAGCCCAAAATGCAGCCAAAATCCAGCCCACATCCGGGAGAATATGAAGAGCAGGGGGTGGAGCAAGCCAGGCCTCAAACCACAAGAAGCTCCAGCCCAAAAGGCAGCCAAAATGCAGCCCACCTCCGGGAGAATCTCAAGAGCAGGGGGTGGAGCAAGCCAGGCCTCAAACCACGAGAAGCTCCAGCCCAAAAGGCAGCCAAAATGCAGCCCACATCCGGGAGAATATCAAGAGCAGGGGGTGGAGCAAGCCAGGCCCCAAACCACGAGAAGCTCCAGCCCAAAAGGCAGCCAAAATGCAGCCCACATCCGGGAGAATCTCAAGAGCAGGGGGTGGAGCAAGCCAGGCCTCAAACCACGAGAAGCTCCAGCCCAAAATACAGCCAAAATGCAGCCCACCTCCGGGAGAATCTCAAGAGCAGGGGGTGGAGCAAGCCAGGCCTCAAACCACGAGAAGCTCCAGCCCAAAAGGCAGCCAAAATGCAGCCCACATCCGGGAGAATCTCAAGAGCAGGGGGTGGAGCAAGCCAGGCCTCAAACCACGAGAAGCTCCAGCCCAAAATGCAGACAAAATCCAGCCCACATCCGGGAGAATATGAAGAGCAGGGGGTGGAGCAAGCCAGGCCTCAAACCACGAGAAGCTCCAGCCCAAAAGGCAGCCAAAATGCAGCCCACATCCGGGAGAATCTCAAGAGCAGGTGGTGGAGCAAGCCAGGCCTCAAACCACGAGAAGCTCCAGCCCAAAATGCAGCCAAAATGCAGCCCACCTCCGGGAGAATCTCAAGAGCAGGGGGTGGAGCAAGGCAGGCCTCAAACCACGAGAAGCTCCAGCCCAAGAATCAGCCAAAATGCAGTCCATATCCAGGAGAATCTCAAGAGCAGGGGGTGGAGCAAGCCAGGCCTCAAACCACGAGAAGCTCCAGCCCAAAATGCAGCCAAAATCCAGCCCACATCCGGGAGAATATGAAGAGCAGGGGGTGGAGCAAGCCAGGCCTCAAACCACAAGAAGCTCCAGCCCAAAAGGCAGCCAAAATCCAGCCCACCTCCGGGAGAATCTCAAGAGCAGGGGGTGGAGCAAGCCAGGCCTCAAACCACGAGAAGCTCCAGCCCAAAAGGCAGCCAAAATCCAGCCCACCTCCGGGAGAATCTCAAGAGCAGGGGGTGGAGCAAGCCAGGCCTCAAACCACGAGAAGCTCCAGCCCAAAAGGCAGCCAAAATGCAGCCCACCTCCGGGAGAATCTCAAGAGCAGGGGGTGGAGCAAGCCAGGCCTCAAACCACGAGAAGCTCCAGCCCAAAAGGCAGCCAAAATGCAGCCCACATCTGGGAGAATCTCAAGAGCAGGGGGTGGAGGAAGCCAGGCCTCAAACCACGAGAAGCTCCAGCCCAAAAGGCAGCCAAAATGCAGCCCACATCCGGGAGAATCTCAACAGCAGGGGGTGGAGCAAGCCAGGCCTCAAACCTCGAGAAGCTCCAGCCCAAAAGGCAGCCACAATGCAGCCCACATCCGGGAGAATCTCAAGAGCAGGGGGTGGAGCAAGCCAGGCCTCAAACCACAAGAAGCTCCAGCCCAAAATGCAGCCAAAATGCAGCCCACATCCGGGAGAATCTCAAGAGCAGGGGGTGGAGCAAGCCAGGCCTCAAACCTAGAGAAGCTCCAGCCGAAAAGGCAGCCAAAATCCAGCCCACATCCGGGAGAATCTCAAGAGCAGGGGGTGGAGCAAGCCAGGCCTCAAAGCCCGAGAAGCTCCAGCCCACAAGGGAGCCAAAATGCAGCCCACATCCGGGAGAATATCAAGAGCAGGGGGTGGAGCAAGCCAGGCCTCAAACCACGAGAAGCTCCAGCCCAAAAGGCAGCCAAAATGCAGCCCACATCCGGGAGAATCTCAAGAGCAGGGGTTGGAGCAATCCAGGCCTCAAAACACGAGAAGCTCCAGCCCGAGATTCAGCCAAAATCCAGCCCACATCCGGGAGAATCTCAAGAGCAGGGGGTGGAGCAAGCCAGGCCTCAAACCACGAGAAGCTCCTGCCCAAAATGCAGCCAAAATCCAGCCCACATCCGGGAGAATCTCAAGAGCAGGGGGTGGAGCAAGCCAGGCCTCAAACCACGAGAAGCTCCAGCCCAAAAGGCAGCCAAAATGCAGCCCACATCCGGGAGAATATCAAGAGCAGGGGGTGGAGCAAGCCAGGCCCCAAACCACGAGAAGCTCCAGCCCAAAAGGCAGCCAAAATGCAGCCCACATCCGGGAGAATCTCAAGAGCAGGGGGTGGAGCAAGCCAGGCCTCAAACCACGAGAAGCTCCAGCCCAAAATACAGCCAAAATGCAGCCCACCTCCGGGAGAATCTCAAGAGCAGGGGGTGGAGCAAGCCAGGCCTCAAACCACGAGAAGCTCCAGCCCAAAAGGCAGCCAAAATGCAGCCCACATCCGGGAGAATCTCAAGAGCAGGGGGTGGAGCAAGCCAGGCCTCAAACCACGAGAAGCTCCAGCCCAAAATGCAGACAAAATCCAGCCCACATCCGGGAGAATATGAAGAGCAGGGGGTGGAGCAAGCCAGGCCTCAAACCACGAGAAGCTCCAGCCCAAAAGGCAGCCAAAATGCAGCCCACATCCGGGAGAATCTCAAGAGCAGGTGGTGGAGCAAGCCAGGCCTCAAACCACGAGAAGCTCCAGCCCAAAATGCAGCCAAAATGCAGCCCACATCCGGGAGAATCTCAAGAGCAGGGGGTGGAGCAAGGCAGGCCTCAAACCACGAGAAGCTCCAGCCCAAGAATCAGCCAAAATGCAGTCCATATCCAGGAGAATCTCAAGAGCAGGGGGTGGAGCAAGCCAGGCCTCAAACCACGAGAAGCTCCAGCCCAAAATGCAGCCAAAATCCAGCCCACATGCGGGAGAATATGAAGAGCAGGGGGTGGAGCAAGCCAGGCCTCAAACCACAAGAAGCTCCAGCCCAAAAGGCAGCCAAAATCCAGCCCACATCCGGGAGAATCTCAAGAGCAGGGGGTGGAGCAAGCCAGGCCTCAAACCACGAGAAGCTCCAGCCCAAAAGGCAGCCAAAATGCAGCCCACCTCCGGGAGAATCTCAAGAGCAGGGGGTGGAGCAAGCCAGGCCTCAAACCACGAGAAGCTCCAGCCCAAAAGGCAGCCAAAATGCAGCCCACATCTGGGAGAATCTCAAGAGCAGGGGGTGGAGCAAGCCAGGCCTCAAACCACGAGAAGCTCCAGCCCAAAAGGCAGCCAAAATGCAGCCCACATCCGGGAGAATCTCAACAGCAGGGGGTGGAGCAAGCCAGGCCTCAAACCTCGAGAAGCTCCAGCCCAAAATGCAGCCAAAATGCAGCCCACATCCGGGAGAATCTCAAGAGCAGGGGGTGGAGCAAGCCAGGCCTCAAACCTAGAGAAGCTCCAGCCGAAAAGGCAGCCAAAATCCAGCCCACATCCGGGAGAATCTCAAGAGCAGGGGGTGGAGCAAGCCAGGCCTCAAACCACGAGAAGCTCCAGCCCAAAAGGCAGCCAAAATGCAGCCCACCTCCGGGAGAATCTCAAGAGCAGGGGGTGGAGCAAGCCAGGCCTGAAACCACGAGAAGCTCCAGCCCAAAATGCAGCCAAAATGCAGGCCACATCCGGGAGAATCTCAAGAGCAGGGGGTGGAGCAAGCCAGGCCTCAAACCACGAGAAGTTCCACCCCAAAAGGGCAGCCTAAATGCAGCCCACATCCGGGAGAATCTCAAGAGCAGGGGGTGGAGCAAGCCAGGCCTCAAACCACGAGAAGCTCCAGCCCAAAATGCAGCCAAAATCCGGCCCACATCCGGGAGCATCTCAAGAGCAGGGGATGGAGCAAGCCAGGCCTCAAACCTCGAGAAGCTCCATCCCAAAATGCAGCCAAAATCCAGCCCACATCCGGGAGAATATCAAGAGCAGGGGGTGGAGCAAGCCAGGCCTCAAACCTAGAGAAGCTCCAGCCCACAAGGGAGCCAAAATCCAGCCCACATCCGGGAGAATCTCAAGAGCAGGGGGTGGAGGAAGCCAGGCCTCAAACCACGAGAAGCTCCAGCCCAAAAGGCAGCCAAAATGCAGCCCATATCCGGGAGAATCTCAAGAGCAGGGGGTGGAGCAAGCCAGGCCTCAAACCACGAGAAGCTCCAGCCCAAAAAACAGCCAAAATGCAGCCCACCTCCGGGAGAATCTCAAGAGCAGGGGGTGGAGCAAGCCAGGCCTCAAACCACGAGAAGCTCCAGCCCAAAAGGCAGCCAAAATGCAGGCCACATCCGGGAGAATCTCAAGAGCAGGGGGTGGAGCAAGCCAGGCCTCAAACCACGAGAATCTCCAGCCCAAAAGGCAGCCAAAATGCAGCCCACATCCGGGAGAATCTCAAGAGCAGGGGGTGGAGCAAGCCAGGCCTCAAACCACGAGAAGCTCCAGCCCAAAAGGCAGCCAAAATGCAGCCCACATCCGGGAGAATCTCAAGAGCAGGGGGTGGAGCAGCCAGGCCTCAAACCATGAGAAGCTCCAGCCCAAAAGGCAGCCAAAATGCAGCCCACATCCGGGAGAATCTCAAGAGCAGGGGGTGGAGCAAGCCAGGCCTCAAACCTAGAGAAGCTCCAGCCCAAAAGGCAGCCAAAATGCAGCCCATATCCGGGAGAATCTCAAGAGCAGGGGGTGGAGCAAGCCAGGCCTCAAACCACGAGAAGCTCCAGCCCAAAAAACAGCCAAAATGCAGCCCACATCCGGGAGAATCTCAAGAGCAGGGGGTGGAGCAAGCCAGGCCTCAAACCACGAGAAGCTCCAGCCCAAGATTCAGCCAAAATGCAGCCCACATCCGGGAGAATCTCAAGAGCAGGGGGTGGAGCAAGCCAGGCCTCAAACCACGAGAAGCTCCAGCCCAAAATGCAGCCAAAATCCGGCCCACATCCGGGAGCATCTCAAGAGCAGGGGATGGAGCAAGCCAGGCCTCAAACCACGAGAAGCTCCAGCCCAAAAGGCAGCCAAAATGCAGCCCACCTCCGGGAGAATATCAAGAGCAGGGGGTGGAGCAAGCCAGGCCTCAAACCTAGAGAAGCTCCAGCCCACAAGGGAGCCAAAATCCAGCCCACATCCGGGAGAATCTCAAGAGCAGGGGGTGGAGGAAGCCAGGCCTCAAACCACGAGAAGCTCCAGCCCAAAAGGCCGCCAAAATGCAGCCCATATCCGGGAGAATCTCAAGAGCAGGGGGTGGAGCAAGCCAGGCCTCAAACCACGAGAAGCTCCAGCCCAAAAAACAGCCAAAATGCAGCCCACATCCGGGAGAATCTCAACAGCAGGGGGTGGAGCAAGCCAGGCCTCAAACCACGAGAAGCTCCAGCCCAAAAGGCAGCCAAAATGCAGGCCACATCTGGGAGAATCTCAAGAGCAGGGGGTGGAGCAAGCCAGGCCTCAAACCACGAGAAGCTCCAGCCCAAAATGCAGCCAAAATGCAGCCCACATCCGGGAGAATCTCAAGAGCAGGGGGTGGAGCAAGCCAGGCCTCAAACCACGAGAAGCTCCAGCCCAAAATGCAGCCAAAATGCAGCCCACATCCGGGAGAATCTCAAGAGCAGGGGGTGGAGCAAGCCAGGCCTCAAACCACGAGAAGCTCCAGCCCAAAAGGCAGCCAAAATGCAGCCCACATCTGGGAGAATCTCAAGAGCAGGGGGTGGAGCAAGCCAGGCCTCAAACCACGAGAAGCTCCAGCCCAAAAAACAGCCAAAATGCAGCCCACATCCGGGAGAATCTCAAGAGCAGGGGGTGGAGCAAGCCAGGCCTCAAAGCCCGAGAAGCTCCAGCGCAAAAGGCAGCCAAAATCAAGCCCACATCCGGGAGAATCTCAAGAGCAGGGGGTGGAGCAAGCCAGGCCTCAAACCACGAGAAGCTCCAGCCCAAAAGGCAGCCAAAATGCAGCCCACATCCCGGAGAATCTCAAGAGCAGGGGGTGGAGCAAGCCAGGCCTCAAACCACGAGAAGCTCCAGGCCAAGAATCAGCCAAAATGCAGCCCACCTCCGGGAGAATCTCAAGAGCAGGGGGTGGAGCAAGCCAGGCCTCAAACCACGAGAAGCTCCAGCCCAAAAAACAGCCAAAATGCAGCCCACATCCAGGAGAATATCAAGAGCAGGGGGTGGAGCAAGCCAGGCCTCAAACCACGAGAAGCTCCAGCCCAAAATGCAGCCAAAATCCGGCCCACATCCGGGAGCATCTCAAGAGCAGAGGATGGAGCAAGCCAGGCCTCAAACCACGAGAAGCTCCAGCCCAAAAGGCAGCCAAAATGCAGCCCACCTCCGGGAGAATATCAAGAGCAGGGGGTGGAGCAAGCCAGGCCTCAAACCTAGAGAAGCTCCAGCCCACAAGGGAGCCAAAATCCAGCCCACATCCGGGAGAATCTCAAGAGCAGGGGGTGGAGCAAGCCAGGCCTCAAACCACGAGAAGCTCCAGCCCAAAAGGCAGCCAAAATGCAGCCCACATCCGGGAGAATATCAAGAGCAGGGGGTGGAGCAAGCCAGGCCCCAAACCACGAGAAGCTCCAGCCCAAAAGGCAGCCAAAATGCAGCCCACATCCGGGAGAATCTCAAGAGCAGGGGGTGGAGCAAGCCAGGCCTCAAACCACGAGAAGCTCCAGCCCAAAATACAGCCAAAATGCAGCCCACCTCCGGGAGAATCTCAAGAGCAGGGGGTGGAGCAAGCCAGGCCTCAAACCACGAGAAGCTCCAGCCCAAAATGCAGACAAAATCCAGCCCACATCCGGGAGAATATGAAGAGCAGGGGGTGGAGCAAGCCAGGCCTCAAACCACGAGAAGCTCCAGCCCAAAAGGCAGCCAAAATGCAGCCCACATCCGGGAGAATCTCAAGAGCAGGTGGTGGAGCAAGCCAGGCCTCAAACCACGAGAAGCTCCAGCCCAAAATGCAGCCAAAATGCAGCCCACATCCGGGAGAATCTCAAGAGCAGGGGGTGGAGCAAGGCAGGCCTCAAACCACGAGAAGCTCCAGCCCAAGAATCAGCCAAAATGCAGTCCATATCCAGGAGAATCTCAAGAGCAGGGGGTGGAGCAAGCCAGGCCTCAAACCACGAGAAGCTCCAGCCCAAAATGCAGCCAAAATCCAGCCCACATCCGGGAGAATATGAAGAGCAGGGGGTGGAGCAAGCCAGGCCTCAAACCACAAGAAGCTCCAGCCCAAAAGGCAGCCAAAATCCAGCCCACATCCGGGAGAATCTCAAGAGCAGGGGGTGGAGCAAGCCAGGCCTCAAACCACGAGAAGCTCCAGCCCAAAAGGCAGCCAAAATGCAGCCCACCTCCGGGAGAATCTCAAGAGCAGGGGGTGGAGCAAGCCAGGCCTCAAACCACGAGAAGCTCCAGCCCAAAAGGCAGCCAAAATGCAGCCCACATCTGGGAGAATCTCAAGAGCAGGGGGTGGAGCAAGCCAGGCCTCAAACCACGAGAAGCTCCAGCCCAAAAGGCAGCCAAAATGCAGCCCACATCCGGGAGAATCTCAACAGCAGGGGGTGGAGCAAGCCAGGCCTCAAACCTCGAGAAGCTCCAGCCCAAAAGGCAGCCACAATGCAGCCCACATCCGGGAGAATCTCAAGAGCAGGGGGTGGAGCAAGCCAGGCCTCAAACCACAAGAAGCTCCAGCCCAAAATGCAGCCAAAATGCAGCCCACATCCGGGAGAATCTCAAGAGCAGGGGGTGGAGCAAGCCAGGCCTCAAACCTAGAGAAGCTCCAGCCGAAAAGGCAGCCAAAATCCAGCCCACATCCGGGAGAATCTCAAGAGCAGGGGGTGGAGCAAGCCAGGCCTCAAACCACGAGAAGCTCCAGCCCAAAAGGCAGCCAAAATGCAGCCCACCTCCGGGAGAATCTCAAGAGCAGGGGGTGGAGCAAGCCAGGCCTGAAACCACGAGAAGCTCCAGCCCAAAATGCAGCCAAAATGCAGGCCACATCCGGGAGAATCTCAAGAGCAGGGGGTGGAGCAAGCCAGGCCTCAAACCACGAGAAGTTCCACCCCAAAAGGGCAGCCTAAATGCAGCCCACATCCGGGAGAATCTCAAGAGCAGGGGGTGGAGCAAGCCAGGCCTCAAACCACGAGAAGCTCCAGCCCAAAATGCAGCCAAAATCCGGCCCACATCGGGGAGCATCTCAAGAGCAGGGGATGGAGCAAGCCAGGCCTCAAACCTCGAGAAGCTCCATCCCAAAATGCAGCCAAAATCCAGCCCACATCCGGGAGAATATCAAGAGCAGGGGGTGGAGCAAGCCAGGCCTCAAACCTAGAGAAGCTCCAGCCCACAAGGGAGCCAAAATCCAGCCCACATCCGGGAGAATCTCAAGAGCAGGGGGTGGAGGAAGCCAGGCCTCAAACCACGAGAAGCTCCAGCCCAAAAGGCAGCCAAAATGCAGCCCATATCCGGGAGAATCTCAAGAGCAGGGGGTGGAGCAAGCCAGGCCTCAAACCACGAGAAGCTCCAGCCCAAAAAACAGCCAAAATGCAGCCCACATCCGGGAGAATCTCAAGAGCAGGGGGTGGAGCAAGCCAGGCCTCAAACCACGAGAAGCTCCAGCCCAAAAGGCAGCCAAAATGCAGGCCACATCCGGGAGAATCTCAAGAGCAGGGGGTGGAGCAAGCCAGGCCTCAAACCACGAGAAGCTCCAGCCCAAAAGGCAGCCAAAATGCAGCCCACATCCGGGAGAATCTCAAGAGCAGGGGGTGGAGCAAGCCAGGCCTCAAACCACGAGAAGCTCCAGCCCAAAAGGCAGCCAAAATGCAGCCCACATCCGGGAGAATCTCAAGAGCAGGGGGTGGAGCAGCCAGGCCTCAAACCATGAGAAGCTCCAGCCCAAAAGGCAGCCAAAATGCAGCCCACATCCGGGAGAATCTCAAGAGCAGGGGGTGGAGCAAGCCAGGCCTCAAACCTAGAGAAGCTCCAGCCCAAAAGGCAGCCAAAATGCAGCCCATATCCGGGAGAATCTCAAGAGCAGGGGGTGGAGCAAGCCAGGCCTCAAACCACGAGAAGCTCCAGCCCAAAAAACAGCCAAAATGCAGCCCACATCCGGGAGAATCTCAAGAGCAGGGGGTGGAGCAAGCCAGGCCTCAAACCACGAGAAGCTCCAGCCCAAGATTCAGCCAAAATGCAGCCCACATCCGGGAGAATCTCAAGAGCAGGGGGTGGAGCAAGCCAGGCCTCAAACCACGAGAAGCTCCAGCCCAAAATGCAGCCAAAATCCAGCCCACATCCGGGAGAATCTCAAGAGCAGGGGGTGGAGGAAGCCAGGCCTCAAACCACGAGAAGCTCCAGCCCAAAAGGCAGCCAAAATGCAGCCCATATCCGGGAGAATCTCAAGAGCAGGGGGTGGAGCAAGCCAGGCCTCAAACCACGAGAAGCTCCAGCCCAAAAAACAGCCAAAATGCAGCCCACATCCGGGAGAATCTCAAGAGCAGGGGGTGGAGCAAGCCAGGCCTCAAACCACGAGAAGCTCCAGCCCAAAAGGCAGCCAAAATGCAGGCCACATCCGGGAGAATCTCAAGAGCAGGGGGTGGAGCAAGCCAGGCCTCAAACCACGAGAAGCTCCAGCCCAAAAGGCAGCCAAAATGCAGCCCACATCCGGGAGAATCTCAAGAGCAGGGGGTGGAGCAAGCCAGGCCTCAAACCACGAGAAGCTCCAGCCCAAAAGGCAGCCAAAATGCAGCCCACATCCGGGAGAATCTCAAGAGCAGGGGGTGGAGCAGCCAGGCCTCAAACCATGAGAAGCTCCAGCCCAAAAGGCAGCCAAAATGCAGCCCACATCCGGGAGAATCTCAAGAGCAGGGGGTGGAGCAAGCCAGGCCTCAAACCTAGAGAAGCTCCAGCCCAAAAGGCAGCCAAAATGCAGCCCATATCCGGGAGAATCTCAAGAGCAGGGGGTGGAGCAAGCCAGGCCTCAAACCACGAGAAGCTCCAGCCCAAAAAACAGCCAAAATGCAGCCCACATCCGGGAGAATCTCAAGAGCAGGGGGTGGAGCAAGCCAGGCCTCAAACCACGAGAAGCTCCAGCCCAAGATTCAGCCAAAATGCAGCCCACATCCGGGAGAATCTCAAGAGCAGGGGGTGGAGCAAGCCAGGCCTCAAACCACGAGAAGCTCCAGCCCAAAATGCAGCCAAAATCCGGCCCACATCCGGGAGCATCTCAAGAGCAGGGGATGGAGCAAGCCAGGCCTCAAACCACGAGAAGCTCCAGCCCAAAAGGCAGCCAAAATGCAGCCCACCTCCGGGAGAATATCAAGAGCAGGGGGTGGAGCAAGCCAGGCCTCAAACCTAGAGAAGCTCCAGCCCACAAGGGAGCCAAAATCCAGCCCACATCCGGGAGAATCTCAAGAGCAGGGGGTGGAGGAAGCCAGGCCTCAAACCACGAGAAGCTCCAGCCCAAAAGGCCGCCAAAATGCAGCCCATATCCGGGAGAATCTCAAGAGCAGGGGGTGGAGCAAGCCAGGCCTCAAACCACGAGAAGCTCCAGCCCAAAAAACAGCCAAAATGCAGCCCACATCCGGGAGAATCTCAACAGCAGGGGGTGGAGCAAGCCAGGCCTCAAACCACGAGAAGCTCCAGCCCAAAAGGCAGCCAAAATGCAGGCCACATCTGGGAGAATCTCAAGAGCAGGGGGTGGAGCAAGCCAGGCCTCAAACCACGAGAAGCTCCAGCCCAAAATGCAGCCAAAATGCAGCCCACATCCGGGAGAATCTCAAGAGCAGGGGGTGGAGCAAGCCAGGCCTCAAACCACGAGAAGCTCCAGCCCAAAATGCAGCCAAAATGCAGCCCACATCCGGGAGAATCTCAAGAGCAGGGGGTGGAGCAAGCCAGGCCTCAAACCACGAGAAGCTCCAGCCCAAAAGGCAGCCAAAATGCAGCCCACATCTGGGAGAATCTCAAGAGCAGGGGGTGGAGCAAGCCAGGCCTCAAACCACGAGAAGCTCCAGCCCAAAAAACAGCCAAAATGCAGCCCACATCCGGGAGAATCTCAAGAGCAGGGGGTGGAGCAAGCCAGGCCTCAAAGCCCGAGAAGCTCCAGCGCAAAAGGCAGCCAAAATGCAGCCCACATCCGGGAGAATCTCAAGAGCAGGGGGTGGAGCAAGCCAGGCCTCAAACCACGAGAAGCTCCAGCCCAAAAGGCAGCCAAAATGCAGCCCACATCCCGGAGAATCTCAAGAGCAGGGGGTGGAGCAAGCCAGGCCTCAAACCACGAGAAGCTCCAGGCCAAGAATCAGCCAAAATGCAGCCCACCTCCGGGAGAATCTCAAGAGCAGGGGGTGGAGCAAGCCAGGCCTCAAACCACGAGAAGCTCCAGCCCAAAAAACAGCCAAAATGCAGCCCACATCCGGGAGAATCTCAAGAGCAGGGGGTGGAGCAAGCCAGGCCTCAAACCTAGAGAAGCTCCAGCCCACAAGGGAGCCAAAATGCAGCCCACATCCGGGAGAATCTCAAGAGCAGGGGGTGGAGGAAGCCAGGCCTCAAACCACGAGAAGCTCCAGCCCAAAAGGCCGCCAAAATGCAGCCCATATCCGGGAGAATCTCAAGAGCAGGGGGTGGAGCAAGCCAGGCCTCAAACCACAAGAAGCTCCAGCCCAAAAAACAGCCAAAATGCAGCCCACATCCGGGAGAATCTCAAGAGCAGGGGGTGGAGCAAGCCAGGCCTCAAACCACGAGAAGCTCCAGCCCAAAAGGCAGCCAAAATGCAGGCCACATCTGGGAGAATCTCAAGAGCAGGGGGTGGAGCAAGCCAGGCCTCAAACCACGAGAAGCTCCAGCCCAAAATGCAGCCAAAATGCAGCCCACATCCGGGAGAATCTCAAGAGCAGGGGGTGGAGCAAGCCAGGCCTCAAACCACGAGAAGCTCCAGCCCAAAATGCAGCCAAAATGCAGCCCACATCCGGGAGAATCTCAAGAGCAGGGGGTGGAGCAAGCCAGGCCTCAAACCACGAGAAGCTCCAGCCCAAAAGGCAGCCAAAATGCAGCCCACATCCGGGAGAATCTCAAGAGCAGGGGGTGGAGCAAGCCAGGCCTCAAACCACGAGAAGCTCCAGCCCAAAAAACAGCCAAAATGCAGCCCACATCCGGGAGAATCTCAAGAGCAGGGGGTGGAGCAAGCCAGGCCTCAAAGCCCGAGAAGCTCCAGCGCAAAAGGCAGCCAAAATGCAGCCCACATCCGGGAGAATCTCAAGAGCAGGGGGTGGAGCAAGCCAGGCCTCAAACCACGAGAAGCTCCAGCCCAAAAGGCAGCCAAAATGCAGCCCACATCCGGGAGAATCTCAAGAGCAGGGGGTGGAGCAAGCCAGGCCTCAAACCACGAGAAGCTCCAGCCCAAAAGGCAGCCAAAATGCAGCCCACATCCGGGAGAATCTCAAGAGCAGGGGGTGGAGCAGCCAGGCCTCAAACCATGAGAAGCTCCAGCCCAAAAGGCAGCCAAAATGCAGCCCACATCCGGGAGAATCTCAAGAGCAGGGGGTGGAGCAAGCCAGGCCTCAAACCTAGAGAAGCTCCAGCCCAAAAGGCAGCCAAAATGCAGCCCATATCCGGGAGAATCTCAAGAGCAGGGGGTGGAGCAAGCCAGGCCTCAAACCACGAGAAGCTCCAGCCCAAAAAACAGCCAAAATGCAGCCCACATCCGGGAGAATCTCAAGAGCAGGGGGTGGAGCAAGCCAGGCCTCAAACCACGAGAAGCTCCAGCCCAAGATTCAGCCAAAATGCAGCCCACATCCGGGAGAATCTCAAGAGCAGGGGGTGGAGCAAGCCAGGCCTCAAACCACGAGAAGCTCCAGCCCAAAATGCAGCCAAAATCCGGCCCACATCCGGGAGCATCTCAAGAGCAGGGGATGGAGCAAGCCAGGCCTCAAACCACGAGAAGCTCCAGCCCAAAAGGCAGCCAAAATGCAGCCCACCTCCGGGAGAATATCAAGAGCAGGGGGTGGAGCAAGCCAGGCCTCAAACCTAGAGAAGCTCCAGCCCACAAGGGAGCCAAAATCCAGCCCACATCCGGGAGAATCTCAAGAGCAGGGGGTGGAGGAAGCCAGGCCTCAAACCACGAGAAGCTCCAGCCCAAAAGGCCGCCAAAATGCAGCCCATATCCGGGAGAATCTCAAGAGCAGGGGGTGGAGCAAGCCAGGCCTCAAACCACGAGAAGCTCCAGCCCAAAAAACAGCCAAAATGCAGCCCACATCCGGGAGAATCTCAACAGCAGGGGGTGGAGCAAGCCAGGCCTCAAACCACGAGAAGCTCCAGCCCAAAAGGCAGCCAAAATGCAGGCCACATCTGGGAGAATCTCAAGAGCAGGGGGTGGAGCAAGCCAGGCCTCAAACCACGAGAAGCTCCAGCCCAAAATGCAGCCAAAATGCAGCCCACATCCGGGAGAATCTCAAGAGCAGGGGGTGGAGCAAGCCAGGCCTCAAACCACGAGAAGCTCCAGCCCAAAATGCAGCCAAAATGCAGCCCACATCCGGGAGAATCTCAAGAGCAGGGGGTGGAGCAAGCCAGGCCTCAAACCACGAGAAGCTCCAGCCCAAAAGGCAGCCAAAATGCAGCCCACATCTGGGAGAATCTCAAGAGCAGGGGGTGGAGCAAGCCAGGCCTCAAACCACGAGAAGCTCCAGCCCAAAAAACAGCCAAAATGCAGCCCACATCCGGGAGAATCTCAAGAGCAGGGGGTGGAGCAAGCCAGGCCTCAAAGCCCGAGAAGCTCCAGCGCAAAAGGCAGCCAAAATGCAGCCCACATCCGGGAGAATCTCAAGAGCAGGGGGTGGAGCAAGCCAGGCCTCAAACCACGAGAAGCTCCAGCCCAAAAGGCAGCCAAAATGCAGCCCACATCCCGGAGAATCTCAAGAGCAGGGGGTGGAGCAAGCCAGGCCTCAAACCACGAGAAGCTCCAGGCCAAGAATCAGCCAAAATGCAGCCCACCTCCGGGAGAATCTCAAGAGCAGGGGGTGGAGCAAGCCAGGCCTCAAACCACGAGAAGCTCCAGCCCAAAAAACAGCCAAAATGCAGCCCACATCCGGGAGAATCTCAAGAGCAGGGGGTGGAGCAAGCCAGGCCTCAAACCACGAGAAGCTCCAGCCCAAGATTCAGCCAAAATGCAGCCCACATCCGGGAGAATCTCAAGAGCAGGGGGTGGAGCAAGCCAGGCCTCAAACCACGAGAAGCTCCAGCCCAAAATGCAGCCAAAATCCGGCCCACATCCGGGAGCATCTCAAGAGCAGGGGATGGAGCAAGCCAGGCCTCAAACCACGAGAAGCTCCAGCCCAAAAGGCAGCCAAAATGCAGCCCACCTCCGGGAGAATATCAAGAGCAGGGGGTGGAGCAAGCCAGGCCTCAAACCTAGAGAAGCTCCAGCCCAAAAGGGAGCCAAAATGCAGCCCACATCCGGGAGAATCTCAAGAGCAGGGGGTGGAGGAAGCCAGGCCTCAAACCACGAGAAGCTCCAGCCCAAAAGGCCGCCAAAATGCAGCCCATATCCGGGAGAATCTCAAGAGCAGGGGGTGGAGCAAGCCAGGCCTCAAACCACAAGAAGCTCCAGCCCAAAAAACAGCCAAAATGCAGCCCACATCCGGGAGAATCTCAAGAGCAGGGGGTGGAGCAAGCCAGGCCTCAAACCACGAGAAGCTCCAGCCCAAAAGGCAGCCAAAATGCAGGCCACATCTGGGAGAATCTCAAGAGCAGGGGGTGGAGCAAGCCAGGCCTCAAACCACGAGAAGCTCCAGCCCAAAATGCAGCCAAAATGCAGCCCACATCCGGGAGAATCTCAAGAGCAGGGGGTGGAGCAAGCCAGGCCTCAAACCACGAGAAGCTCCAGCCCAAAATGCAGCCAAAATGCAGCCCACATCCGGGAGAATCTCAAGAGCAGGGGGTGGAGCAAGCCAGGCCTCAAACCACGAGAAGCTCCAGCCCAAAAGGCAGCCAAAATGCAGCCCACATCCGGGAGAATCTCAAGAGCAGGGGGTGGAGCAAGCCAGGCCTCAAACCACGAGAAGCTCCAGCCCAAAAAACAGCCAAAATGCAGCCCACATCCGGGAGAATCTCAAGAGCAGGGGGTGGAGCAAGCCAGGCCTCAAAGCCCGAGAAGCTCCAGCGCAAAAGGCAGCCAAAATGCAGCCCACATCCGGGAGAATCTCAAGAGCAGGGGGTGGAGCAAGCCAGGCCTCAAACCACGAGAAGCTCCAGCCCAAAAGGCAGCCAAAATGCAGCCCACATCCCGGAGAATCTCAAGAGCAGGGGGTGGAGCAAGCCAGGCCTCAAACCACGAGAAGCTCCAGGCCAAGAATCAGCCAAAATGCAGCCCACCTCCGGGAGAATCTCAAGAGCAGGGGGTGGAGCAAGCCAGGCCTCAAAGCCCGAGAAGCTCCAGCCCACAAGGGAGCCAAAATGCAGCCCACATCCGGGAGAATATCAAGAGCAGGGGGTGGAGCAAGCCAGGCCTCAAACCACGAGAAGCTCCAGCCCAAAAGGCACCCAAAATGCAGCCCACATCCGGGAGAATCTCAAGAGCAGGGGTTGGAGCAATCCAGGCCTCAAAACACGAGAAGCTCCAGCCCGAGATTCAGCCAAAATCCAGCCCACATCCGGGAGAATCTCAAGAGCAGGGGGTGGAGCAAGCCAGGCCTCAAACCACGAGAAGCTCCTGCCCAAAATGCAGCCAAAATCCAGCCCACATCCGGGAGAATCTCAAGAGCAGGGGGTGGAGCAAGCCAGGCCTCAAACCACGAGAAGCTCCAGCCCAAAAGGCAGCCAAAATGCAGCCCACATCCGGGAGAATATCAAGAGCAGGGGGTGGAGCAAGCCAGGCCCCAAACCACGAGAAGCTCCAGCCCAAAAGGCAGCCAAAATGCAGCCCACATCCGGGAGAATCTCAAGAGCAGGGGGTGGAGCAAGCCAGGCCTCAAACCACGAGAAGCTCCAGCCCAAAATACAGCCAAAATGCAGCCCACCTCCGGGAGAATATCAAGAGCAGGGGGTGGAGCAAGCCAGGCCTCAAACCACGAGAAGCTCCAGCCCAAAAGGCAGCCAAAATGCAGCCCACCTCCGGGAGAATCTCAAGAGCAGGGGGTGGAGCAAGCCAGGCCTCAAACCACGAGAAGCTCCAGCCCAAAAGGCAGCCAAAATGCAGCCCACATCCGGGAGAATCTCAAGAGCAGGGGGTGGAGCAAGCCAGGCCTCAAACCACGAGAAGCTCCAGCCCAAAATGCAGACAAAATCCAGCCCACATCCGGGAGAATATGAAGAGCAGGGGGTGGAGCAAGCCAGGCCTCAAACCACGAGAAGCTCCAGCCCAAAAGGCAGCCAAAATGCAGCCCACATCCGGGAGAATCTCAAGAGCAGGTGGTGGAGCAAGCCAGGCCTCAAACCACGAGAAGCTCCAGCCCAAAATGCAGCCAAAATGCAGCCCACATCCGGGAGAATCTCAAGAGCAGGGGGTGGAGCAAGGCAGGCCTCAAACCACGAGAAGCTCCAGCCCAAGAATCAGCCAAAATGCAGTCCATATCCAGGAGAATCTCAAGAGCAGGGGGTGGAGCAAGCCAGGCCTCAAACCACGAGAAGCTCCAGCCCAAAATGCAGCCAAAATCCAGCCCACATCCGGGAGAATATGAAGAGCAGGGGGTGGAGCAAGCCAGGCCTCAAACCACAAGAAGCTCCAGCCCAAAAGGCAGCCAAAATCCAGCCCACATCCGGGAGAATCTCAAGAGCAGGGGGTGGAGCAAGCCAGGCCTCAAACCACGAGAAGCTCCAGCCCAAAAGGCAGCCAAAATGCAGCCCACCTCCGGGAGAATCTCAAGAGCAGGGGGTGGAGCAAGCCAGGCCTCAAACCACGAGAAGCTCCATCCCAAAAGGCAGCCAAAATGCAGCCCACATCTGGGAGAATCTCAAGAGCAGGGGGTGGAGCAAGCCAGGCCTCAAACCACGAGAAGCTCCAGCCCAAAAGGCAGCCAAAATCCAGCCCACATCCGGGAGAATCTCAACAGCAGGGGGTGGAGCAAGCCAGGCCTCAAACCTCGAGAAGCTCCAGCCCAAAAGGCAGCCACAATGCAGCCCACATCCGGGAGAATCTCAAGAGCAGGGGGTGGAGCAAGCCAGGCCTCAAACCACAAGAAGCTCCAGCCCAAAATGCAGCCAAAATGCAGCCCACATCCGGGAGAATCTCAAGAGCAGGGGGTGGAGCAAGCCAGGCCCCAAACCACGAGAAGCTCCAGCCCAAAAGGCAGCCAAAATGCAGCCCACATCCGGGAGAATCTCAATAGCAGGGGGTGGAGCAAGCGAGGCCTCAAACCACGAGAAGCTCCAGCCCAAAAGGCAGCCAAAATGCAGCCCATATCCGGGAGAATCTCAAGAGCAGGGGGTGGAGCAAGCCAGGCCTCAAACCACGAGAAGCTCCAGCCCAAAAAACAGCCAAAATGCAGCCCACATCCGGGAGAATCTCAAGAACAGGGGGTGGAGCAAGCCAGGCCTCAAACCCCGAGAAGCTCCAGCCCAAAAGGCAGCCAAAATGCAGCCCACCTCCGGGAGAATCTCAAGAGCAGGGGGTGGAGCAAGCCAGGCCTCAAACCACGAGAAGCTCCAGCTCAAAAGGCAGCCAAAATGCAGCCCACCTCCGGGAGAATCTCAAGAGCAGGGGGTGGAGCAAGCCAGGCCTCAAACCACAAGAAGCTCCAGCCCAAAATGCAGCCAAAATGCAGGCCACATCCGGGAGAATCTCAAGAGCAGGGGTTGGAGCAAGCCAGGCCTCAAACCACGAGAAGCTCCAGCCCAAGATTCAGCCAAAATGCAGCCCACATCCGGGAGAATCTCAAGAGCAGGGGGTGGAGCAAGCCAGGCCTCAAACCACGAGAAGCTCCAGCCCAAAATGCAGCCAAAATCCGGCCCACATCCGGGAGAATCTCAAGAGCAGGGGATGGAGCAAGCCAGGCCTCAAACCACGAGAAGCTCCAGCCCAAAAGGCAGCCAAAATGCAGCCCACCTCCGGGAGAATATCAAGAGCAGGGGGTGGAGCAAGCCAGGCCTCAAACCTAGAGAAGCTCCAGCCCACAAGGGAGCCAAAATCCTGCCCACATCCGGGAGAATCTCAAGAGCAGGGGGTGGAGCAAGCCAGGCCTCAAACCACGAGAAGCTCCAGCCCAAAAGGCAGCCAAAATGCAGCCCATATCCGGGAGAATCTCAAGAGCAGGGGGTGGAGCAATCCAGGCCTCAAACCACGAGAAGCTCCAGCCCAAAATGCAGCCAAAATGCAGCCCACATCCAGGAGAATCTCAAGAGGAGGGGGTGGAGCAAGCCAGGCCTCAAACCACAAGAAGCTCCAGCCCAAAAGGCAGCCAAAATGCAGCCCACATCTGGGAGAATCTCAAGAGCAGGGGGTGGAGCAAGCCAGGCCTCAAACCACGAGAAGCTCCAGCCCAAAATGCAGCCAAAATGCAGGCCACATCCGGGAGAATCTCAAGAGCAGGGGGCGGAGCAAGCCAGGCCTCAAACCACGAGAAGCTCCAGCCCAAAAGGCAGCCAAAATGCAGCCCACATCCGGGAGAATCTCAAGAGCAGGGGGTGGAGCAAGCCAGGCCTCAAACCACGAGAAGCTCCAGCCCAAAGAACAGCCAAAATGCAGCCCACCTCCGGGAGAATCTCAAGAGCAGGGGGTGGAGCAAGCCAGGCCTCAAACCACGAGAAGCTCCAGCCCAAAAGGCAGCCAAAATGCAGCCCACATCCGGGAGAATCTCAAGAGCAGGCGGTGGAGCAAGCCAGGCCTCAAACCACAAGAAGCTCCAGCCCAAAATGCAGCCAAAATGCAGCCCACATCCGGGAGAATCTCAAGAGCAGGGGGTGGAGCAAGCCAGGCCCCAAACCACGAGAAGCTCCAGCCCAAAAGGAAGCCAAAATGCAGCCCATATCCGGGAGAATCTCAAGAGCAGGGGGTGGAGCAAGCGAGGCCTCAAACCACGAGAAGCTCCAGCCCAAAAGGCAGCCAAAATGCAGCCCATATCCGGGAGAATCTCAAGAGCAGGGGGTGGAGCAAGCCAGGCCTCAAACCACGAGAAGCTCCAGCCCAAAAAACAGCCAAAATGCAGCCCACATCTGGGAGAATCTCAAGAGCAGGGGGTGGAGCAAGCCAGGCCTCAAACCACGAGAAGCTCCAGCCCAAAATGCAGCCAAAATGCAGGCCACATCCGGGAGAATCTCAAGAGCAGGGGGTGGAGCAAGCCAGGCCTCAAACCACGAGAAGCTCCAGCCCAAAATGCAGCCAAAATCCGGCCCACATCCGGGAGAATCTCAAGAGCAGGGGATGGAGCAAGCCAGGCCTCAAACCACGAGAAGCTCCAGCCCAAAAGGCAGCCAAAATGCAGCCCACCTCCGGGAGAATCTCAAGAGCAGGGGGTGGAGCAAGCCAGGCCTCAAACCACGAGAAGCTCCAGCCCACAAGGGAAACAAAATCCAGAACACATCCGGGAGAATCTCAAGAGCAGGGGGTGGAGCAAGCCAGGCCTCAAACCACGAGAAGCTCCAGCCCAAAATGCAGCCAAAATCCGGCCCACATCCGGGAGAATCTCAAGAGCAGGGGATGGAGCAAGCCAGGCCTCAAACCACGAGAAGCTCCAGCCCAAAAGGCAGCCAAAATGCAGCCCATATCCGGGAGAATCTCAAGAGCAGGGGGTGGAGCAAGCCAGGCCTCAAACCACGAGAAGCTCCAGCCCAAAAAACAGCCAAAATGCAGCCCACATCCGGGAGAATCTCAAGAGCAGGGGGTGGAGCAAGCCAGGCCTCAAACCACGAGAAGCTCCAGCCCAAAAGGCAGCCAAAATGCAGCCCACATCCGGGAGAATCTCAAGAGCAGGGGGTGGAGCAAGCCAGGCCTCAAACCACGAGAAGCTCCAGCCCAAAATGCAGCCAAAATGCAGCCCACATCCGGGAGAATCTCAGGAGCAGGGGGTGGAGCAAGCCAGGCCTCAAACCACGAGAAGCTCCAGCCCAAAAGGCAGCCAAAATGCAGCCCACATCCGGGAGAATCTCAAGAGCAGGGGGTGGAGCAAGCCAGGCCCCAAACCACGAGAAGCTCCAGCCCAAAAGGCAGCCAAAATGCAGCCCACCTCCGGGAGAATATCAAGAGCAGGGGGTGGAGCAAGCCAGGCCTCAAACCACAAGAAGCTCCAGCCCAAAAGGCAGCCAAAATGCAGCCCACATCCGGGAGAATCTCAAGAGAAGGGGGTGGAGCAAGGCAGGCCTCAAACCACGAGAAGCTCCAGCCCAAGAATCAGCCAAAATGCAGTCCATATCCAGGAGAATCTCAAGAGCAGGGGGTGGAGCAAGCCAGGCCTCAAACCACGAGAAGCTCCAGCCCAAAATGCAGACAAAATGCAGCCCACATCCGGGAGAATCTCAAGAGCAGGGGGTGGAGCAAGCCAGGCCTCAAACCACGAGAAGCTCCAGCCCAAAAGGCAGCCAAAATCCAGCCCACATCCGGGAGAATCTCAAGAGCAGGGGGTGGAGCAAGCCAGGCCTCAAACCACGAGAAGCTTCAGGCCAAGAATCAGCCAAAATGCAGCCCACCTCCGGGAGAATCTCAAGAGCAGGGGGTGGAGCAAGCCAGGCCTCAAACCAGGAGAAGCTCCAGCCCAAAATGCAGCCAAAATGCAGCCCACATCTGGGAGAATCTCAAGAGCAGGGGGTGGAGCAAGCCAGGCCTCAAACCTAGAGAAGCTCCAGCCCACAAGGGAGCCAAAATCCAGCCCATATCCGGGAGAATCTCAAGAGCAGGGGGTGGAGCAAGCCAGGCCTCAAACCACGAGAAGCTCCAGCCCAAGATTCAGCCAAAATGCAGCCCACATCCGGGAGAATCTCAAGAGCAGGGGGTGGAGCAAGCCAGGCCTCAAACCTAGAGAAGCTCCAGCCCAAAAGGCAGCCAAAATCCAGCCCACATCCGGGAGAATCTCAAGAGCAGGGGGTGGAGCAAGCCAGGCCTCAAACCACGAGAAGCTCCAGCCCAAAAGGCAGCCAAAATGCAGCCCATATCCGGGAGAATCTCAAGAGCAGGGGGTGGAGCAAGCCAGGCCTCAAACCACGAGAAGCTCCAGCCCAAAAAACAGCCAAAATGCAGCCCACATCCGGGAGAATCTCAAGAGCAGGGGATGGAGCAAGCCAGGCCTCAAACCACGAGAAGCTCCAGCCCAAAATGCAGCCAAAATGCAGGCCACATCCGGGAGAATCTCAAGAGCAGGGGGTGGAGCAAGCCAGGCCTCAAACCACGAGAAGCTCCAGCCCAAAATGCAGCCAAAATCCAGCCCACATCCGGGAGAATCTCAGGAGCAGGGGGTGGAGCAAGCCAGGCCTCAAACCTCGAGAAGCTCCAGCCCAAAAGGCAGCCAAAATGCAGCCCACCTCCGGGAGAATCTCAAGAGCAGGGGGTGGAGCAAGCCAGGCCTCAAACCACGAGAAGCTCCAGCCCAAAAGGCAGCCAAAATACAGCCCACATCCGGGAGAATCTCAAGAGCAGGGGGTGGAGCAAGCCAGGCCTCAAACCATGACAAGCTCCAGCCCAAAAGGCAGCCAAAATGCAGCCCACATCCGGGAGAATCTCAAGAGCAGGGGGTGGAGCAAGCCAGGCCTCAAACCACGAGAAGCTCCAGCCCAAAAAACAGCCAAAATCCCGCCCATATCCGGGAGAATCTCAAGAGCAGGGGGTGGAGCAAGCCAGGCCTCAAACCACGAGAAGCTCCAGGCCAAAAGGCAGCCAAAATGCAGCCCACATCCGGGAGAATCTCAAGAGCAGGGGGTGGAGCAAGCCAGGCCTCAAACCACGAGAAGCTCCAGCCCAAAAGGCAGCCAAAATCCAGCCCACATCCGGGAGAATCTCAAGAGCAGGGGGTGGAGCAAGCCAGGCCTGAAACCACGAGAAGCTCCAGCCCAAAATGCAGCCAAAATGCAGGCCACATCCGGGAGAATCTCAAGAGCAGGGGGTGGAGCAAGCCAGGCCTCAAACCACGAGAAGCTCCAGCCCAAAAGGCAGCCAAAATCCAGCCCACTTCGGGGAGAATCTCAAGAGCAGGGGTTGGAGCAAGCCAGGCCCCAAAAAACGAGAAGCTCCAGCCCAAAAGGCAGCCAAAATGCAGCCCACCTCCGGGAGAATCTCAAGAGCAGGGGGTGGAGCAAGCCAGGCCTCAAACCACGAGAAGCTCCATCCCAAAAGGCAGCCAAAATGCAGCCCACATCCGGGAGAATCTCAAGAGCAGGGGGTGGAGCAAGCCAGGCCTCAAACCACGAGAAGCTCCAGCCCAAAAGGCAGCCAAAATGCAGCCCACATCCGGGAGAATCTCAAGAGCAGGCGGTGGAGCAAGCCAGGCCTCAAACCACGAGAAGCTCCAGCCCAAAAAGCAGCCAAAATGCAGCCAACATCCAGGAGAATATCAAGAGCAGGGGGTGGAGCAAGCCAGGCCTCAAACCACGAGAAGCTCCAGCCCAAAAGGCAGCCAAAATGCAGCCCACATCCGGGAGAATCTCAAGAGCAGGGGGTGGAGCAAGCCAGGCCTCAAACCACGAGAAGCTCCAGCCCAAAATGCAGCCAAACTGCAGCCCACATCCGGGAGAATCTCAAGAGCAGGGGGTGGAGCAAGCCAGGCCTCAAACCACGAGAAGCTCCAGCCCAAAATGCAGACAAAATGCAGCCCACATCCGGGAGAATCTCAAGAGCAGGGGGTGGAGCAAGCCAGGCCTCAAACCACGAGAAGCTCCAGCCCAAAAGGCAGCCAAAACGCAGCCCACATCCGGGAGAATCTCAAGAGCAGGGGGTGGAGCAAGCCAGGCCTCAAACCACAAGAAGCTCCAGCCCAAAAGGCAGCCAAAATGCAGCCTACATCCGGGACAATTTCAAGAGCAGGGGTTGGAGCAAACCAGGCCTCAAACCACGAGAAGCTCCAGCCCAAAATGCAGCCAAAATGCAGCCCACATCCAGGAGAATCTCAAGAGCAGGGGGTGGAGCAAGCCAGGCCTCAAACCACGAGAAGCTCCAGCCCAAGAATCAGCCAAAATGCAGCCCACCTCCGGGAGAATCTCAAGAGCAGGGGGTGGAGCAAGCCATGCCTCAAACCATGAGAAGCTCCAGCCCAAAAGGCAGCCAAAATCCGGCCCACATGCGGGGAGAATATCAAGAGCAGGGGGTGGAGCAAGCCAGGCCTCAAACCATGAGAAGCTCCAGCCCCAGAATCAGCCAAAATGCAGCCCACATCCAGGAGAATCTCAAGAGCAGGGGGTGGAGCAAGCCATGCCTCAAACCATGAGAAGCTCCAGCCCAAAAGGCAGCCAAAATCCAGCCCACATCAGGGAGAATATCAAGAGCAGGGGGTGGAGCAAGCCAGGCCTCAAACCACGAGAAGCTCCAGCCCAAAAGGCAGCCAAAATGCAGCCCACATCCAGGAGAATCTCAAGAGCAGGGGGTGGAGCAAGCCAGGCCTCAAACCACGAGAAGCTCCAGCCTAAGAATCAGCCAAAATGCAGCCCACATCCGGGAGAATCTCAAGAGCAGGGGGTGGAGCAAGCCAGGCCTCAAACCTCGAGAAGCTCCAGCCCAAAATGCAGCCAAAATGCAGCCCACATCCGGGAAAATCTCAAGAGCAGGGGGTGGAGCAAGCCAGGCCTCAAACCACTAGAAGCTCCAGCCCAAAAGGCAGCCAAAATGCAGCCCACATCCGTGAGAATCTCAAGAGCAGGGGGTGGAGCAAGGCAGGCCTCAAACCACGAGAAGCTCCAGCCCAAAAGGCAGCCAAAATCCAGCCCACATCCGGGAGAATATCACGAGCAGGCGGTGGAGCAAGCCAGGCCTCAAACCACGAGAAGCTCCAGCCCAAAAGGCAGCCAAAATGCAGCCCACATCTGGGAGAATATCACGAGCAGGGGGTGGAGCAAGCCAGGCCTCAAACCACGAGAAGCTCCAGCCCAAAAGGCAGCCAAAATGCAGCCCACATCCGGGAGAATCTCAAGAGCAGGGGGTGGAGCAAGCCAGGCCTCAAACCACGAGAAGCTCCAGCCCAAAAGGCAGCCAAAATGCAGCCCACATCCGGGAGAATCTCAAGAGCAGGGGGTGGAGCAAGCCAGGCCTCAAACCACGAGAAGCTCCAGCCCAAAAGCCAGCCAAAATGCAGCCCACATCCGGGAGAATCTCAAGAGCAGGGGGTGGAGCAAGCCAGGCCTCAAACCAAGAGAAGCTCCAGCCCAAGAATCAGCCAAAATGCAGCCCAAATGCGGGAGAATCTCAAGAGCAGGGGGTGGAGCAAGCCAGGCCTCAAACCACGAGAAGCTCCAGCCCAAAAGGCAGCCAAAATGCAGCCCACATCCGGGAGAATCTCAAGAGCAGGGGGTGGAGCAAGCCAGGCCTCAAACCACGAGAAGCTCCAGCCGCAAAGGCAACCAAAATGAAGCCCACATCCAGGAGAATCTCAAGAGCAGGGGGTGGAGCAAGCCAGGGGTCAAACCTCGAGAATCTCCAGCCCAAAAGGGAGCCAAAATCCAGCCCACATCCCAAAGAATCTCAAGAGCAGGGGGTGGAGCAAGCCAGGCCTCAAACCACGGGAAGCTCCAGCCCAAAAGGCAGCCAAAATGCAGCCCACATCCGGGAGAATCTCAAGAGCAGGGGGTGGAGCAAGCCAGGCCTCAAACCACGAGAAGCTCCGGCCAAAATGCAGCCAAAATGCAGCCCACATCCGGGAGAATCTCAAGAGCAGGGGGTGGAGCAAGCCAGGCCACAAACCTCGAGAAGCTCCAGCCCAAAATGAAGCCAAAATGCAGCCCACCTCTGGGAGAATCTCAAGAGCAGGGGGTGGAGCAAGCCAGGCCTCAAACCACGGGAAGCTCCAGCCCAAAAGGCAGCCAAAATGCAGCCCACCTCCGGGAGAATATCACGAGCAGGCGGTGGAGGAAGCCAGGCCTCAAACCACGAGAAGCTCCAGCCCAAAAGGCAGCCAAAATGCAGCCCACATCCGGGAGAATATCACGAGCAGGCGGTGGAGCAAGCCAGGCCTCAAACTACGAGAAGCTCCAGCCCAACAGGCAGCCAAAATGCAGCCCACCTCTGGAAGAATCTCAAGAGCAGGGGGTGGAGCAAGCCAGGCCTCAAACCATGAGAAGCTCCAGCCCAAAATGTACCCAAAATGCAGTCCACATCCAGGAGAATATCAAGAGCAGGGGGTGGAGCAAGCCAGGCCTCAAACCACGAGAAGCTCCAGCCCAACAGGCAGCCAAAATGCAGCCCACATCCGGGAGAATCTCAAGAGCAGGGGGTGGAGCAAGCCAGGCCTCAAACCACGAGAAGCTCCAGCCCAAAAGCCAGCCAAAATGCAGCCCACATCCGGGAGAATCTCAAGAGCAGGGGGTGGAGCAAGCCAGGCCTCAAACCAGGAGAAGCTCCAGCCCAAGAATCAGCCAAAATGCAGCCCAAATGCGGGAGAATCTCAAGAGCAGGGGGTGGAGCAAGCCAGGCCTCAAACCACGAGAAGCTCCAGCCCAAAAGGCAGCCCAAAAAGCAGCCAAAATGCAGCCCACATCCGGGAGAATCTCAAGAGCAGGGGGTGGAGCAAGCCAGGCCTCAAACCACGAGAAGCTCCAGCCGCAAAGGCAACCAAAATGAAGCCCACATCCGGGAGAATCTCAAGAGCAGGGGGTGGAGCAAGCCAGGGGTCAAACCACGAGAAGCTCCAGCCCAAAAGGCAGACAAAATGCAGCCCACATCCGGGAGAATCTCAAGAGCAGGGGGTGGAGCAAGGCAGGCCTCAAACCATGAGAAGCTCCAGCCCAAAATGTACCCAAAATGCAGCCCACATCCAGGAGAATATCAAGAGCAGGGGGTGGAGCAAGCCAGGCCTCAAACCTCGAGAATCTCCAGCCCAAAAGGGAGCCAAAATCCAGCCCACATCCCAAAGAATCTCAAGAGCAGGGGGTGGAGCAAGCCAGGCCTCAAACCACGAGAAGCTCCGGCCAAAATGCAGCCAAAATGCAGCCCACATCCGGGAGAATCTCAAGAGCAGGGGGTGGAGCAAGCCAGGCCACAAACCTCGAGAAGCTCCAGACCAAAATGAAGCCAAAATGCAGCCCACCTCTGGGAGAATCTCAAGAGCAGGGGGTGGAGCAAGCCAGGCCTCAAACCACGAGAAGCTCCAGCCCAAAAAACAGCCAAAATGCAGCCCACCTCCGGGAGAATATCACGAGCAGGCGGTGGAGGAAGCCAGGCCTCAAACCACGAGAAGCTCCAGCCCAAAAGGCAGCCAAAATGCAGCCCACATCCGGGAGAATATCACGAGCAGGCGGTGGAGCAAGCCAGGCCTCAAACTACGAGAAGCTCCAGCCCAACAGGCAGCCAAAATGCAGCCCACCTCTGGAAGAATCTCAAGAGCAGGGGGTGGAGCAAGGCAGGCCTCAAACCATGAGAAGCTCCAGCCCAAAATGTACCCAAAATGCAGTCCACATCCAGGAGAATATCAAGAGCAGGGGGTGGAGCAAGCCAGGCCTCAAACCTCGAGAAGCTCCAGCCCAAAAGGGAGCCAAAATCAAGCCCACATCCGGGAGAATCTCAAGAGCAGGGGGTGGAGCAAGCCAGGCCTCAAACCACGAGAAGCTCCGGCCAAAATGTAGCCAAAATGCAGCCCACATCTGGGAGAATCTCAAGAGCAGGGGGTGGAGCAAGCCAGGCCTCAAACCTAGAGAAGTTCCAGCCCAAAAGGCAGCCAAAATGCAGCCCACATCCGGGAGAATCTCAAGAGCAGGGGGTGGAGCAAGCCAGGCCTCAAACCACGAGAAGCTCCAGCCCAACAGGCAGCCAAAATGCAGCCCAGCTCCGGGAGAATCTCAAGAGCAGGGGGTGGAGCAAGCCAGGCCTCAAACCACGAGAAGCTCCAGCCCAAAAGCCAGCCAAAATGCAGCCCACATCCGGGAGAATCTCAAGAGCAGGGGGTGGAGCAAGCCAGGCCTCAAACCAAGAGAAGCTCCAGCCCAAGAATCAGCCAAAATGCAGCCCAAATGCGGGAGAATCTCAAGAGCAGGGGGTGGAGCAAGCCAGGCCTCAAACCACGAGAAGCTCCAGCCCAACAGGCAGCCAAAATGCAGCCCACCTCCGGGAGAATCTCAAGAGCAGGGGGTGGAGCAAGCCAGGCCTCAAACCACGAGAAGCTCCAGCCCAAGAATCAGCCAAAATGCAGCCCACATCCGGGAGAATCTCAAGAGCAGGGGGTGGAGCAAGCCAGGCCTCAAACCACGAGAAGCTCCAGCCCAAAAGGCAGCCAAAATCCAGCCCACCTCCGGGAGAATCTCAAGAGCAGGGGGTGGAGCAAGCCAGGCCTCAAACCACGAGAAGCTCCAGCCCAAAAGGCAGCCAAAATGCAGCCCACATCCGGGAGAATCTCAAGAGCAGGCGGTGGAGCAAGCCAGGCCTCAAACCACGAGAAGCTCCAGCCGCAAAGGCAACCAAAATGAAGCCCACATCCGGGAGAATCTCAAGAGCAGGGGGTGGAGCAAGCCAGGCCTCAAACCACGAGAAGCTCCAGCCCAAAAGGCAGCCAAAGTGCAGCCCACATCCGGGAGAATCTCAAGAGCAGGGGGTGGAGCAAGCCAGGCCTCAAACCACGAGAAGCTCCAGCCCAAGAATCAGCCAAAATGCAGCCCACATCCGGGAGAATCTCAAGAGCAGGGGGTGGAGCAAGCCAGGCCTCAAACTACGAGAAGCTCCAGCCCAACAGGCAGCCAAAATGCAGCCCACATCCGGGAGAATCTCAAGAGCAGGGGGTGGAGCAAGCCAGGCCTCAAACCTCGAGAATCTCCAGCCCAAAAGGGAGCCAAAATCCAGCCCACATCCGGGAGAATCTCAAGAGCAGGGGGTGGAGCAAGCCAGGCCTCAAACCACGGGAAGCTCCAGCCCAAAAGGCAGCCAAAATGCAGCCCACATCCGGGAGAATCTCAAGAGCAGGGGGTGGAGCAAGCCAGGCCTCAAACCACGAGAAGCTCCGGCCAAAATGCAGCCAAAATGCAGCCCACATCCGGGAGAATCTCAAGAGCAGGGGGTGGAGCAAGCCAGGCCACAAACCTCGAGAAGCTCCAGCCCAAAATGAAGCCAAAATGCAGCCCACCTCTGGGAGAATCTCAAGAGCAGGGGGTGGAGCAAGGCAGGCCTCAAACCATGAGAAGCTCCAGCCCAAAATGTACCCAAAATGCAGCCCACATCCGGGAGAATCTCAAGAGCAGGGGGTGGAGCAAGCCAGGCCTCAAACTACGAGAAGCTTCAGCCCAACAGGCAGCCAAAATGCAGCCCACCTCTGGGAGAATCTCAAGAGCAGGGGGTGGAGCAAGCCAGGCCTCAAACCATGAGAAGCTCCAGCCCAAAATGTACCCAAAATGCAGTCCACATCCAGGAGAATATCAAGAGCAGGGGGTGGAGCAAGCCAGGCCTCAAACCACAAGAAGCTCCAGCCCAAAATGCAGCCAAAATGCAGCCCACATCCGGGAGAATCTCAAGAGCAGGGGGTGGAGCAAGCCAGGCCCAAAACCACGAGAAGCTCCAGCCCAAAAGTCAGCCAAAATGCAGCCCACATCCGGGAGAATCTCAAGAGCAGGGGGTGGAGCAAGCCAGGCCTCAAACCACGAGAAGCTCCAGCCCAAAATGCAGCCAAAATGCAGCCCACATCCGGGAGAATCTCAAGAGCAGGGGGTGGAGCAAGCCAGGCCTCAAACCTCGAGAAGCTCCAGCCCAAAAGAGAGCCAAACTCCAGCCCACATCCGGGAGAATCTCAAGAGCAGGGGGTGGAGCAAGCCAGGCCTCAAACCACGAGAAGCTCCAGCCAAAATGCAGCCAAAATGCAGCCCACATCCAGGAGAATCTCAAGAGCAGGGGGTGGAGCAAGCCAGGCCACAAACCTCGAGAAGCTCCAGCCCAAAATGAAGCCAAAATGCAGCCCACCTCCGGGAGAATATCAAGAGCAGGGGGTGGAGCAAGGCAGGCCTCAAAATACGAGAAGCTCCAGCCCAAAAATAGCAGCCAAAATGCAGCCCACATCCGGGAGAATATCAAGAGCAGGGGGTGGAGCAAGCCAGGCCTCAAACCACGAGAAGCTCCAGCCCAAAAGGCAGCCAAAATGCAGCCCAAATCCGGGAGAATCTCAAGAGCAGGGGGTGGAGCAAGCCAGGCCTCAAACCACGAGAAGCTCCAGCCCAACAGGCAGCCAAAATGCAGCCCACATGGAGGAGAATCTCAAGAGCAGGGGGTGGAGCAAGCCAGGCCTCAAACCACGAGAAGCTCCAGCCCAAAAGGCAGCCAAAATCCAGCCCACATCCGGGAGAATCTCAAGAGCAGGGGGTGGAGCAAGCCAGGCCTCAAACCACGGGAAGCTCCAGCCCAAGAATCAGCCAAAATGCAGCCCACATCCGTGACAATCTCAAGAGCAGGGGGTGGAGCAAGCCAGGCCTCAAACCACGAGAATCTCCAGCCCAAAAGGCAGCCAAAATGAAGCCCACCTCCGGGAGAACCTCAAGAGCAGGGGGTGGAGCAACCCAGGCCTCAAACCTCGAGAAGCTCCAGCCCAAAATGAAGCCAAAATGCAGCCCACATCTGGGAGAATATCGAGAGCAGGGGGTGGAGCAAGCCAGGCCTCAAACCACGAGAAGCTCCAGCCCAAAAGGCAGCCAAAATGCAGCCCACATCCGGGAGAATCTCAAGAGCAGGGGGTGGAGCAAGCCAGGCCTCAAACCACGAGAAGCTCCAGCCCAAAAGGCAGCCAAAATGCAGCCCACCTCCGGGAGAATCTCAAGAGCAGGGGGTGGAGCAAGCCAGGCCTCAAACCTCGAGAAGCTCCAGCCCAAAAGGGAGCCAAAATCCAGCCCACATCCGGGAGAATCTCAAGAGCAGGGGGTGGAGCAAGCCAGGCCTCAAACCACGAGAAGCTCCAGCCCAAAAGGCAGCCAAAATGCAGCCCACCTCCGGGAGAATCTCAAGAGCAGGGGGTGGAGCAAGCCAGGCCTCAAACCTCGAGAAGCTCCAGCCCAAAAGGGAGCCAAAATCCAGCCCACATCCGGGAGAATCTCAAGAGCAGGGGGTGGAGCAAGCCAGGCCTCAAACCACGAGAAGCTCCAGCCAAAATTCAGCCAAAATGCAGCCCACATCTGGGAGAATCTCAAGAGCAGGGGGTGGAGCAAGCCAGGCCTCAAACCACGAGAATCTCCAGCCCAAAAGGCAGCCAAAATGCAGCCCACATCCGGGAGAATCTCAAGAGCAGGGGGTGGAGCAAGCCAGGCCTCAAACCACGAGAAACTCCAGCCCAAAAGGCAGCCAAAATGCAGCCCACATCCGGGAGAATATCAAGAGCAGGGGGTGGAGCAAGCCAGGCCTCAAACCACGAGAAACTCCAGCCCAAAAGGCAGCCAAAATCCAGCCCACATCCGGGAGAATCTCAAGAGCAGGGGGTGGAGCAAGCCAGGCCTCAAACCATGAGAAGCTCCAGCCCAAAAGAAAGCCAAAATGCAGCCCACCTCCAGGAGAATCTCAAGAGCAGGGGGTGGAGCAAGCCAGGCCTCAAACCACGAGAAGCTCCAGCCCAAAAGGCAGCCAAAATGCAGCCCACATCCGGGAGAATCTCAAGAGTAGGGAGTGGAGCAAGCCAGGCCTCAAACCTAGAGAAGCTCCAGCCCAAAAGGCAGCCAAAATCCAGCCCACCTCCGTGAGAATCTCAAGAGCAGGGGGTGGAGCAAGCCAGGCCTCAAACCACGAGAAGCTCCAGCACAAAAGGCAGCCAAAATGCAGCCCACATCCGGGAGAATATCAAGAGCAGGGGGTGGAGCAAGCCAGGCCTCAAACCACGAGAAGCTCCAGCCGCAAAGGCAACCAAAATGAAGCCCACATCAGGGAGAATCTCAAGAGCAGGGGGTGGAGCAAGCCAGGCCTCAAACCACGAGAAGCTCCAGCCCAAAAGGCAGCCAAAATGCAGCCCACATCCGGGAGAATCTCAAGAGCAGGGGGTGGAGCAAGCCAGGCCTCAAACCACGAGAAGCTCCGGCCAAAATGCAGCCAAAATGCAGCCCACATCCGGGAGAATCTCAAGAGCAGGAAGTGGAGCAAGCCAGGCCTCAAACCACGAGAAGCTCCGGCCAAAATGCAGCCAAAATGCAGCCCACATCCGGGAGAATCTCAAGAGCAGGGGGTGGAGCAAGCCAGGCCTCAAACCACGAGAAGCTCCAGCCCAAAAGGCAGCCAAAATGCAGCCCATATCCGGGAGAATCTCAAGAGCAGGGGGTGGAGCAAGCCAGGCCTCAAACCACGAGAAGCTCCAGCCCAACAGGCAGCCAAAATGCAGCCCACCTCCGGGAGAATCTCAAGAGCAGGGGGTGGAGCAAGGCAGGCCTCAAACCATGAGAAGCTCCAGCCCAAAATGTACCCAAAATGCATCCCACATCCGGGAGAATCTCAAGAGCAGGGGGTGGAGCAAGCCAGGCCTCAAACCACGAGAAGCTCCAGCCCAAAAGGCAGCCAAAATGCAGCCCACCTCCGGGAGAATATCAAGAGCAGGGGGTGGAGCAAGCCAGGCCTCAAACCACGAGAAGCTCCAGCCCAAAATGCAGCCAAAATGCAGCCCACATCTGGGAGAATCTCAAGAGCAGGGGGTGGAGCAAGCCAGGCCTCAAACCTCGAGAAACTCCAGCCCAAAATGCAGCCAAAATGCAGCCCACCTCCGGGAGAATCTCAAGAGTAGGGGGTGGAGCAAGCCAGGCCTCAAACCTAGAGAAGCTCCAGCCCAAAAGGCAGCCAAAATCCAGCCCACCTCCGTGAGAATCTCAAGAGCAGGGGGTGGAGCAAGCCAGGCCTCAAACCACGAGAAGCTCCAGCCCTAAACGCAGCCAAAATGCAGCCCACATCTGGGAGAATCTCAAGAGCAGGGGGTGGAGCAAGCCAGGCCTCAAACCACGAGAAGCTCCGGCCAAAATGCAGCCAAAATGCAGCCCACATCTGGGAGAATCTCAAGAGCAGGGGGTGGAGCAAGCCAGGCCTCAAACCTCGAGAAGCTCCAGCCCAAAAGGGAGCCAAAATCCAGCCCACATCCGGGAGAATCTCAAGAGCAGGGGATGGAGCAAGCCAGGCCTCAAACCACGAGAAGCTCCAGCCCAAAAGGCAGCCAAAATGCAGCCCACCTCCGGGAGAATCTCAAGAGCAGGTTGTGGAGCAAGCCAGGCCTCAAACCACGAGAAGCTCCAGCCCAAAAGGCAGCAAAAATCCAGCCCACCTCCGTGAGAATCTCAAGAGCAGGGGGTGGAGCAAGCCAGGCCTCAAACCATGAGAAGCTCCAGCACAAAAGGCAGCCAAAATGCAGCCCACATCCGGGAGAATATCAAGAGCAGGCGGTGGAGTAAGCCAGGCCTCAAACCACGAGAAGCTCCAGCCGCAAAGGCAACCAAAATGAAGCCCACATCCGGGAGAATCTCAAGAGCAGGGGGTGGAGCAAGCCAGGCCTCAAACCACGAGAAGCTCCGGCCAAAATGCAGCCAAAATGCAGCCCACATCTGGGAGAATCTCAAGAGCAGGGGGTGGAGCAAGCCAGGCCACAAACCTCGAGAAGCTCCAGCCCAAAATGACGCCAAAATGCAGCCCACCTCCGGGAGAATATCAAGAGCAGGGGGTGGAGCAAGCCAGGCCTCAAACCACGAGAAGCTCCAGCCCAAGAATCAGCCAAAATGCAGTCCATATCCAGGAGAATCTCAAGAGCAGGGGGTGGAGCAAGCCAGGCCTCAAACCACGAGAAGCTCCAGCCCAAAAGGCAGCCAAAATGCAGCCCACCTCCGGGAGAATCTCAAGAGCAGGGGGTGGAGCAAGCCAGGCCTCAAACCACGAGAAGCTCCAGCCCAAAAGGCAGCCAAAATGCAGCCCATATCCGGGAGAATCTCAAGAGCAGGGGGTGGAGCAAGCCAGGCCTCAAACCATGAGAAGCTCCAGCCCAAAAGGCAGCCAAAATGCAGCCCACCTCCGGGAGAATCTCAAGAGCAGGGGGTGGAGCAAGCCAGGCCTCAAACCACGGGAAGCTCCAGCCCAAGAATCAGCCAAAATCCAGCCCACCTGCAGGAGAATCTCAAGAGCAGGGGGTGGAGCAAGCCAGGCCTCAAACCACGAGAAGCTCCAGCCCAAAAGCCAGCCAAAATGCAGCCCACATCCGGGAGAATCTCAAGAGCAGGGGGTGGAGCAAGCTAGGCCTCAAACCACGAGAAGCTCCAGCCCAAAAGGCAGCCAAAATGCAGCCCACATCCAGGAGAATCTCAAGAGCAGGGGGTGGAGCAAGCCAGGCCTCAAACCACGGGAAGCTCCAGCCCAAGAATCAGCCAAAATGCAGCCCACCTCCGGGAGAATCTCAAGAGCAGGGGGTGGAGCAAGCCAGGCCTCAAACCACGAGAAGCTCCAGCCCAAAAGGCAGCCAAAATGCAGCCCACCTCCGGGAGAATCTCAAGAGCAGGGGGTGGAGCAAGCCAGGCCTCAAACCACGAGAAGCTCCAGCCCGAAAGGCAGCCAAATGCAGTCCACATCCGGGAGAATCTCAAGAGCAGGTGGTGGAGAAAGCCAGGCCTCAAAACACGAGAAGCTCCATCCCAAAAGGCAGCCAAAATGCAGCCCACATCCGGGAGAATATCAAGAGCAGGCGGTGGAGTAAGCCAGGCCTCAAACCACGAGAAGCTCCAGCCGCAAATGCAACCAAAATGAAGCCCACATCCGGGAGAATCTCAAGAGCAGGGGGTGGAGCAAGCCAGGCCTCAAACCACGAGAAGCTCCAGCCCAAAAGGCAGCCAAAATGCAGCCCACATCCGGGAGAATCTCAAGAGCAGGGGGTGGAGCAAGCCAGGCCTCAAACCACGAGAAGCTCCAGCCCAAAATGCAGCCAAAATGCAGCCCACATCCGGGAGAATCTCAAGAGCAGGGGGTGGAGCAAGCCAGGCCTCAAACCACGAGAAGCTCCAGCCCAACAGGCAGCCAAAATGCAGCCCACATCCGGGAGAATCTCAAGAGCAGGGGGTGGAGCAAGCCAGGCCTCAAACCACGAGAAGCTCCGGCCAAAATGCAGCCAAAATGCAGCCCACATCTGGGAGAATCTCAAGAGCAGGGGGTGGAGCAAGCCAGGCCACAAACCTCGAGAAGCTCCAGCCCAAAATGACGCCAAAATGCAGCCCACCTCCGGGAGAATATCAAGAGCAGGGGGTGGAGCAAGCCAGGCCTCAAACCACGAGAAGCTCCAGCCCAAGAATCAGCCAAAATGCAGTCCATATCCAGGAGAATCTCAAGAGCAGGGGGTGGAGCAAGCCAGGCCTCAAACCATGAGAAGCTCCAGCCCAAAAGGCAGCCAAAATGCAGCCCACCTCCGGGAGAATCTCAAGAGCAGGGGGTGGAGCAAGCCAGGCCTCAAACCACGAGAAGCTCCAGCCCAAAAGGCAGCCAAAATGCAGCCCATATCCGGGAGAATCTCAAGAGCAGGGGGTGGAGCAAGCCAGGCCTCAAACCATGAGAAGCTCCAGCCCAAAAGGCAGCCAAAATGCAGCCCACCTCCGGGAGAATCTCAAGAGCAGGGGGTGGAGCAAGCCAGGCCTCAAACCACGGGAAGCTCCAGCCCAAGAATCAGCCAAAATGCAGCCCACATCCAGGAGAATCTCAAGAGCAGGGGGTGGAGCAAGCCAGGCCTCAAACCACGAGAATCTCCAGCCCAAAATGCAGCCAAAATCCAGCCCACCTGCAGGAGAATCTCAAGAGCAGGGGGTGGAGCAAGCCAGGCCTCAAACCACGAGAAGCTCCAGCCCAAAAGGCAGCCAAAATCCAGCCCACATCCAGGAGAATCTCAAGAGCAGGGGGTGGAGCAAGCCAGGCCTCAAACCACGGGAAGCTCCAGCCCAAGAATCAGCCAAAATGCAGCCCACCTCCGGGAGAATCTCAAGAGCAGGGGGTGGAGCAAGCCAGGCCTCAAACCACGAGAAGCTCCAGCCCGAAAGGCAGCCAAATGCAGCCCACATCCGGGAGAATCTCAAGAGCAGGTGGTGGAGAAAGCCAGGCCTCAAAACACGAGAAGCTCCATCCCAAAAGGCAGCCAAAATGCAGTCCACATCCGGGAGAATCTCAAGAGCAGGGGGTGGAGCAAGCCAGGCCTCAAACCACGAGAAGCTCCAGCCCAAGAATCAGCCAAAATGCAGCCCACATCCGGGAGAATCTCAAGAGCAGGGGGTGGAGCAAGCCAGGCCTCAAACCACGAGAAGCTCCAGCCCAAAAGGCAGCCAAAATGCAGCCCACATCCAGGAGAATCTCAAGAGCAGGGGGTGGAGCAAGCCAGGCCTCAAACCACGAGAAGCTCCAGCCCCAAAGGCAGCCAAAATGAAGCCCACATCTGGGAGAATCTCAAGAGCAGGGGGTGGAGCAAGCCAGGCCTCAAACCACGAGAAGCTCCAGCCCAAAAGGCAGCCAAAATCCAGCCCACCTCCGGGAGAATCTCAAGAGCAGGGGGTGGAGCAATCCAGGCCTCAAACCACGAGAAGCTCCAGCCCAAAATGCAGCCAAAATGCAGCCCACATCCGGGAGAATATCAAGAGCAGGGGGTGGAGCAAGCCAGGCCTCAAACCACGAGAAGCTCCAGCCCAACAGGCAGCCAAAATGAAGCCCACATCCGGGAGAATCTCAAGAGCAGGGGGTGGAGCAAGCCAGGCCTCAAACCACGAGAAGCTCCGGCCAAAATGCAGCCAAAATGCAGCCCACATCTGGGAGAATCTCAAGAGCAGGGGGTGGAGCAAGCCAGGCCACAAACCTCGAGAAGCTCCAGCCCAAAATGACGCCAAAATGCAGCCCACATCCGGGAGAATATCAAGAGCAGGGGGTGGAGCAAGCCAGGCCTCAAACCACGAGAAGCTCCAGCCCAAGAATCAGCCAAAATGCAGTCCATATCCAGGAGAATCTCAAGAGCAGGGGGTGGAGCAAGCCAGGCCTCAAACCACGAGAAGCTCCAGCCCAAAAGGCAGCCAAAATGCAGCCCACCTCCGGGAGAATCTCAAGAGCAGGGGGTGGAGCAAGCCAGGCCTCAAACCACGAGAAGCTCCAGCCCAAAAGGCAGCCAAAATGCAGCCCATATCCGGGAGAATCTCAAGAGCAGGGGGTGGAGCAAGCCAGGCCTCAAACCATGAGAAGCTCCAGCCCAAAAGGCAGCCAAAATGCAGCCCACCTCCGGGAGAATCTCAAGAGCAGGGGGTGGAGCAAGCCAGGCCTCAAACCACGGGAAGCTCCAGCCCAAGAATCAGCCAAAATGCAGCCCACATCCAGGAGAATCTCAAGAGCAGGGGGTGGAGCAAGCCAGGCCTCAAACCACGAGAATCTCCAGCCCAAAATGCAGCCAAAATCCAGCCCACCTGCAGGAGAATCTCAAGAGCAGGGGGTGGAGCAAGCCAGGCCTCAAACCACGAGAAGCTCCAGCCCAAAAGGCAGCCAAAATGCAGCCCACATCCAGGAGAATCTCAAGAGCAGGGGGTGGAGCAAGCCAGGCCTCAAACCACGGGAAGCTCCAGCCCAAGAATCAGCCAAAATGCAGCCCACATCCGGGAGAATCTCAAGAGCAGGGGGTGGAGCAAGCCAGGCCTCAAACCACGAGAAGCTCCAGCCCAAAAGGCAGCCAAAATGCAGCCCACCTCCGGGAGAATCTCAAGAGCAGGGGGTGGAGCAAGCCAGGCCTCAAACCACGAGAAGCTCCAGCCCAAGAATCAGCCAAAATGCAGCCCACATCCGGGAGAATCTCAAGAGCAGGGGGTGGAGCAAGCCAGGCCTCAAACCACGAGAAGCTCCAGCCCAAAAGGCAGCCAAAATGCAGCCCACATCTGGGAGAATCTCAAGAGCAGGGGGTGGAGCAAGCCAGGCCTCAAACCACGAGAAGCTCCAGCCCAAAAGGGAGCCAAAATCCAGCCCACCTCCGGGAGAATCTCAAGAGCAGGGGGTGGAGCAATCCAGGCCTCAAACCACGAGAAGCTCCAGCCCAAAATGCAGCCAAAATGCAGCCCACATCCGGGAGAATATCAAGAGCAGGGGGTGGAGCAAGCCAGGCCTCAAACCACGAGAAGCTCCAGCCCAAAAGGCAGCCAAAATCCAGCCCACATCCGGGAGAATCTCAAGAGCAGGGGGTGGAGCAAGCCAGGCTTCAAACCACGAGAAGCTCCAGCCCAAAAGGCAGCCAAAATGCAGCCCACATCGGGGAGAATCTCAAGAGCAGGGGGTGGAGCAAGCCAGGCCCCAAACCACGAGAAGCTCCAGCCCAAAATGCAGCCAAAATGCAGCCCACCTCCAGGAGAATCTCAAGAGCAGGGGGTGGAGCAAGCCAGGCCTCAAACCACGAGAAGCTCCAGCCCAAAAGGCAGCCAAAATGCAGCCCACATTCGGGAGAATCTCAAGAGCAGGGGGTGGAGCAAGCCACGCCTCAAACCACGAGAAGCTCCAGCCCTAAACGCAGCCAAAATGCAGCCCACATCTGGGAGAATCTCAAGAGCAGGGGGTGGAGCAAGCCAGGACTCAAACCACGGGAAGCTCCAGCCCAAGAATCAGCCAAAATGCAGCCCACATCCGGGAGAATCTCAAGAGCAGGGGGTGGAGCAAGCCAGGCCTCAAACCACGAGAAGCTCCAGCCCAAAAGGCAGCCAAAATGAAGCCCACATCCGGGAGAATCTCAAGAGCAGGGGGTGGAGCAAGCCAGGCCTCAAACCACGAGAAGCTCCAGCACAAAAGGCAGCCAAAATGCAGCCCACATCCGGGAGAATCTCAAGAGCAGGGGGTGGAGCAAGCCAGGCCTCAAACCACGAGAAGCTCCAGCCCAAAAGGCAACCAAAATGAAGCCCACATCCGGGAGAATCTCAAGAGCAGGGGGTGGAGCAAGCCAGGCCTCAAACCACGAGAAGCTCCAGCCCAAAAGGCAGCCAAAATGCAGCCCACCTCCGGGAGAATCTCAAGAGCAGGGGGTGGAGCAAGCCAGGCCTCAAACCACGAGAAGCTCCAGCCCAAAAGGCAGCCAAAATGCAGCCCATATCCGGGAGAATCTCAAGAGCAGGGGGTGGAGCAAGCCAGGCCTCAAACCATGAGAAGCTCCAGCCCAAAAGGCAGCCAAAATGCAGCCCACCTCCGGGAGAATCTCAAGAGCAGGGGGTGGAGCAAGCCAGGCCTCAAACCACGGGAAGCTCCAGCCCAAGAATCAGCCAAAATGCAGCCCACATCCAGGAGAATCTCAAGAGCAGGGGGTGGAGCAAGCCAGGCCTCAAACCACGAGAATCTCCAGCCCAAAATGCAGCCAAAATCCAGCCCACCTGCAGGAGAATCTCAAGAGCAGGGGGTGGAGCAAGCCAGGCCTCAAACCACGAGAAGCTCCAGCCCAAAAGCCAGCCAAAATGCAGCCCACATCCGGGAGAATCTCAAGAGCAGGGGGTGGAGCAAGCTAGGCCTCAAACCACGAGAAGCTCCAGCCCAAAAGGCAGCCAAAATGCAGCCCACATCCAGGAGAATCTCAAGAGCAGGGGGTGGAGCAAGCCAGGCCTCAAACCACGGGAAGCTCCAGCCCAAGAATCAGCCAAAATGCAGCCCACATCCGGGAGAATCTCAAGAGCAGGGGGTGGAGCAAGCCAGGCCTCAAACCACGAGAAGCTCCAGCCCAAAAGGCAGCCAAAATGCAGCCCACCTCCGGGAGAATCTCAAGAGCAGGGGGTGGAGCAAGCCAGGCCTCAAACCACGAGAAGCTCCAGCCCAAGAATCAGCCAAAATGCAGCCCACATCCGGGAGAATCTCAAGAGCAGGGGGTGGAGCAAGCCAGGCCTCAAACCACGAGAAGCTCCAGCCCAAAAGGCAGCCAAAATGCAGCCCACATCCAGGAGAATCTCAAGAGCAGGGGGTGGAGCAAGCCAGGCCTCAAACCACGAGAAGCTCCAGCCCCAAAGGCAGCCAAAATGAAGCCCACATCTGGGAGAATCTCAAGAGCAGGGGGTGGAGCAAGCCAGGCCTCAAACCACGAGAAGCTCCAGCCCAAAAGGCAGCCAAAATCCAGCCCACCTCCGGGAGAATCTCAAGAGCAGGGGGTGGAGCAATCCAGGCCTCAAACCACGAGAAGCTCCAGCCCAAAATGCAGCCAAAATGCAGCCCACATCCGGGAGAATATCAAGAGCAGGGGGTGGAGCAAGCCAGGCCTCAAACCTCGAGAAGCTCCAGCCCAAAAGGCAGCCAAAATCCAGCCCACATCCGGGAGAATCTCAAGAGCAGGGGGTGGAGCAAGCCAGGCTTCAAACCACGAGAAGCTCCAGCCCAAAAGGCAGCCAAAATGCAGCCCACATCCGGGAGAATCTCAAGAGCAGGGGGTGGAGCAAGCCAGGCCCCAAACCACGAGAAGCTCCAGCCCAAAATGCAGCCAAAATGCAGCCCACCTCCAGGAGAATCTCAAGAGCAGGGGGTGGAGCAAGCCAGGCCTCAAACCACGAGAAGCTCCAGCCCAAAAGGCAGCCAAAATGCAGCCCACATTCGGGAGAATCTCAAGAGCAGGGGGTGGAGCAAGCCAGGCCTCAAACCACGAGAAGCTCCAGCCCTAAACGCAGCCAAAATGCAGCCCACATCTGGGAGAATCTCAAGAGCAGGGGGTGGAGCAAGCCAGGACTCAAACCACGGGAAGCTCCAGCCCAAGAATCAGCCAAAATGCAGCCCACATCCGGGAGAATCTCAAGAGCAGGGGGTGGAGCAAGCCAGGCCTCAAACCACGAGAAGCTCCAGCCCAAAAGGCAGCCAAAATGAAGCCCACATCCGGGAGAATATCAAGAGCAGGGGGTGGAGCAAGCCAGGCCTCAAACCACGAGAAGCTCCAGCACAAAAGGCAGCCAAAATGCAGCCCACATCCGGGAGAATCTCAAGAGCAGGGGGTGGAGCAAGCCAGGCCTCAAACCACGAGAAGCTCCAGCCCAAAAGGCAACCAAAATGAAGCCCACATCCGGGAGAATCTCAAGAGCAGGGGGTGGAGCAAGCCAGGCCTCAAACCACGAGAAGCTCCAGCCCAAAAGGCAGCCAAAATGCAGCCCACATCTGGGAGAATCTCAAGAGCAGGGGGTGGAGCAAGCCAGGCCTCAAACCACGAGAAGCTCCAGCCCAACAGGCAGCCAAAATGCAGCCCACCTCCGGGAGAATCTCAAGAGCAGGGGGTGGAGCAATGCAGGCCTCAAACCATGAGAAGCTCCAGCCCAAAATGTACCCAAAATGCAGCCCACATCCAGGAGAATACCAAGAGCAGGGGGTGGAGCAAGCCAGGCCTCAAACCTCGAGAAGCTCCAGCCCAAAAATCAGCCAAAATGCAGCCCACATCCGGGAGAATCTCAAGAGCAGGGGGTGGAGCAAGCCAGGCCTCAAACCACGAGAAGCTCCAGCCCAAAATGCAGCCAAAATGCAGCCCACATCTGGGAGAATCTCAAGAGCAGGGGGTGGAGCAAGCCAGGCCACAAACCTCGAGAAGCTCCAGACCAAAATGAAACCAAAATGCAGCCCACCTCCGGGAGAATATCAAGAGCAGAGAGTGGAGCAAGCCAGGCCTCAAACCACGAGAAACTCCAGCCCAAAATGCAGCCAAAATGCAGCCCACCTCCGGGAGAATCTCAAGAGCAGGGGGTGGAGCAAGCCAGGCCTCAAACCACGAGAAGCTCCAGCCCAACAGGCAGCCAAAATGCAGCCCACCTCCGGGAGAATCTCAAGAGCAGGGGGTGGAGCAAGCCAGACCTCAAACCATGAGAAGCTCCAGCCCAAAAGGGAGCCAAAATGCAGCCCACATCCAGGAGAATATCAAGAGCAGGGGGTGGAGCAAGCCAGGCCTCAAACCTCGAGAAGCTCCAGCCCAAAATGGAGCCAAAATCCAGCCCACATCCGGGAGAATCTCAAGAACAGGGGGTGGAGCAAGCCAGGCCACAAACCTCGAGAAGCTCCAGCCCAAAATGAAGCCAAAATGCAGCCCACCTCCGGGAGAATATCAAGAGCAGGGGGTGGAGCAAGGCAGGCCTCAAACCACGAGAAGCTCCAGCCCAAGAATCAGCCAAAATTCAGTCCATATCCAGGAGAATCTCAAGAGCAGGGGGTGGAGCAAGCCAGGCCTCAAACCACGAGAAGCTCCAGCCCAAATGGCAGCCAAAATGCAGCCAACATCCGGGAGAATCTCAAGAGCAGGGGGTGGAGCAAGCCAGGCCTCAAACCACGAGAAGCTCCAGCCCAAAAGGCAGCCAAAATGGAGCCCACATCCGGGAGAATCTCAAGAGCAGGGGGTGGAGCAAGGCAGGCCTCAAACCACGAGAAGCTCCAGCCCAAAAGTCAGCCAAAATGCAGCCCACATCCGGGAGAATCTCAAGGGCAGGGGGTGGAGCAAGCCAGGCCTCAAACTACGAGAAGCTCCAGCCCAAAAGTCAGCCAAAATGCAGCCCACATCCAGGAGAATCTCAAGAGCAGGGGGTGGAGCAAGCCAGGCCTCAAACCACGAGAAGCTCCAGCCCAAGAATCAGACAAAATGCAGCCCACATCCGGGAGAATCTCAAGAGCAGGGGGTGGAGCAAGCCAGGCCTCAAACCACGAGAAGCTCCAGCCCAAAATGCAGCCAAAATGCAGCCCACCTCCGGGAGAATCTCAAGAGCAGGGGGTGGAGCAAGCCAGGCCTCAAACCACAAGAAGCTCCAGCCCCAAAGGCAGCCAAAATGAAGCCCACATCCGGGAGAATATCAAGAGCAGGGGGTGGAGCACGCCAGGCCTCAAACCACGAGAAGCTCCAGCCCTAAACGCAGCCAAAATGCAGCCCACATCTGGGAGAATCTCAAGAGCAGGGGGTGGAGCAAGCCAGGCCTCAAACCACGGGAAGCTCCAGCCCAAGAATCAGCCAAAATGCAGCCCACATCCGGGAGAATCTCAAGAGCAGGGGGTGGAGCAAGCCAGGCCTCAAACCACGAGAAGCTCCAGCACAAAAGGCAGCCAAAATGCAGCCCACATCCGGGAGAATCTCAAGAGCAGGCGGTGGAGCAAGCCAGGCCTCAAACCACGAGAAGCTCCAGCCGCAAAGGCAACCAAAATGAAGCCCACATCCGGGAGAATCTCAAGAGCAGGGGGTGGAGCAAGCCAGGCCTCAAACCACGAGAAGCTCCAGCCCAAAAGGCAGCCAAAATGCAGCCCACATCCGGGAGAATCTCAAGAGCAGGGGGTGGAGCAAGCCAGGCCTCAAACCACGAGAAGCTCCAGCCCAACAGGCAGCCAAAATGCAGCCCACCTCCGGGAGAATCTCAAGAGCAGGGGGTGGAGCAATGCAGGCCTCAAACCATGAGAAGCTCCAGCCCAAATTGTACCCAAAATGCAGCCCACATCCAGGAGAATACCAAGAGCAGGGGGTGGAGCAAGCCAGGCCTCCTACCTCGAGAAGCTCCAGCCCAAAAATCAGCCAAAATGCAGCCCACATCTGGGAGAATCTCAAGAGCAGGGGGTGGAGCAAGCCAGGCCACAAACCTCGAGAAGCTCCAGACCAAAATGAAGCCAAAATGCAGCCCACCTCCGGGAGAATATCAAGAGCAGAGAGTGGAGCAAGCCAGGCCTCAAACCACGAGAAACTCCAGCCCAAAATGCAGCCAAAATGCAGCCCACCTCCGGGAGAATCTCAAGAGCAGGGGGTGGAGCAAGCCAGGCCTCAAACCACGAGAAGCTCCAGCCCAAAAGGCAGCCAAAATGCAGCCCACATCCGGGAGAATCTCAAGAGCAGGGGGTGGAGCAAGCCAGGCCTCAAACCACGAGAAGCTCCAGCCCAACAGGCAGCCAAAATGCAGCCCACCTCCGGGAGAATCTCAAGAGCAGGGGGTGGAGCAAGCCAGGCCTCAAACCACGAGAAGCTCCAGCCCAAAAGGGATCCAAAATGCAGCCCACATCCAGGAGAATATCAAGAGCAGGGGGTGGAGCAAGGCAGGCCTCAAACCACGAGAAGCTCCAGCCCAAGAATCAGCCAAAATTCAGTCCATATCCAGGAGAATCTCAAGAGCAGGGGGTGGAGCAAGCCAGGCCTCAAACCACGAGAAGCTCCAGCCCAAATGGCAGCCAAAATGCAGCCAACATCCGGGAGAATCTCAAGAGCAGGGGGTGGAGCAAGCCAGGCCTCAAACCACGAGAAGCTCCAGCCCAAAAGGCAGCCAAAATGCAGCCCACATCCGGGAGAATCTCAAGAGCAGGGGGTGGAGCAAGGCAGGCCTCAAACCACGAGAAGCTCCAGCCCAAAAGTCAGCCAAAATGCAGCCCACATCCGGGAGAATCTCAAGAGCAGGGGGTGGAGCAAGCCAGGCCTCAAACCACGAGAAGCTCCAGCCCAAAAGGCAGCCAAAATGCAGCCCACATCCGGGAGAATCTCAAGGGCAGGGGGTGGAGCAAGCCAGGCCTCAAACCACGAGAAGCTCCAGCCCAAAAGTCAGCCAAAATGCAGCCCACATCCAGGAGAATCTCAAGAGCAGGGGGTGGAGCAAGCCAGGCCTCAAACCACGGGAAGCTCCAGCCCAAGAATCAGCCAAAATGCAGCCCACCTCCGGGAGAATCTCAAGAGCAGGGGGTGGAGCAAGCCAGGCCTCAAACCACGAGAAGCTCCAGCCCAAAAGGCAGCCAAAATGCAGCCCACCTCCGGGAGAATCTCAAGAGCAGGGGGTGGAGCAAGCCAGGCCTCAAACCACGAGAAGCTCCAGCCCGAAAGGCAGCCAAATGCAGCCCACATCTGGGAGAATCTCAAGAGCAGGTGGTGGAGAAAGCCAGACCTCAAAACACGAGAAGCTCCATCCCAAAAGGCAGCCAAAATGCAGTCCACATCCAGGAGAATCTCAAGAGCAGGGGGTGGAGCAAGCCAGGCCTCAAACCACGAGAAGCTCCAGCCCAAGAATCAGCCAAAATGCAGCACACATCCAGGAGAATCTCAAGAGCAGGGGGTGGAGCAAGCCAGGCCTCAATCCACGAGAAGCTCCAGCCCCAAAGGCAGCCAAAATGAAGCCCACATCCGGGAGAATATCAAGAGCAGGGGGTGGAGCAAGGCAGGCCTCAAACCACGAGAAGCTCCAGCCCAAAAGGCAGCCAAAATCCAGCCCACCTCCGGGAGAATCTCAAGAGCAGGGGGTGGAGCAATCCAGGCCTCAAACCACGAGAAGCTCCAGCCCAAAAGGCAGCCAAAATGCAGCCCACATCCGGGAGAATCTCAAGAGCAGGGTGTGGAGCAAGCCAGGCCTCAAACCACGAGAAGCTCCAGCCCAAAAGGCAGCCAAAATGCAGCCCACATCCGGGAGAATCTCAAGAGCAGGGGGTGGAGCAAGCCAGGCTTCAAACCACGAGAAGCTCCAGCCCAAAAGGCAGCCAAAATCCAGCCCACATTCGGGAGAATCTCAAGAGCAGGGGGTGGAGCAAGCCAGGCCTCAAACCACGAGAAGCTCCAGCCCAAAAGACAGCCAAAATGCAGCCCACATCCGGGAGAATCTCAAGAGCAGGGGGTGGAGCAAGCCAGGCCTCAAACCACGGGAAGCTCCAGCCCAAGAATCAGCCAAAATGCAGCCCACATCCGGGAGAATCTCAAGAGCAGGGGGTGGAGCAAGCCAGGCCTCAAACCACGAGAAGCTCCAGCCCAAAAGGCAGCCAAAATGCAGCCCACATCCGGGAGAATCTCAAGAGCAGGGGGTGGAGCAAGCCAGGCCTCAAACCACGAGAAGCTCCAGCCCAAAATGCAGCCAAAATGCAGCCCACATCTGGGAGAATCTCAAGAGCAGGGGGTGGAGCAAGCCAGGCCTCAAACCACGGGAAGCTCCAGCCCAAAAGGCAGCCAAAATGCAGCCCACATCCGGGAGAATCTCAAGAGCAGGGGGTGGAGCAAGCCAGGCCTGAAACCACGAGAAGCTCCAGCCCAAAAGGCAGCCAAAATGCAGCCCACCTCCGGGAGGATCTCAAGAGCAGGGGGTGGAACAAGCCAGGCCTCAAACCACGAGAAGCTCCAGCCCAAGAATCAGCCAAAATGCAGCCCACATCCGGGAGAATCTCAAGAGCAGGGGGTGGAGCAAGCCAGGCCTCAAACCACGAGAAGCTCCAGCCCAAAAGGCAGCCAAAATGCAGCCCACATCCGGGAGAATCTCAAGAGCAGGGGGTGGAGCAAGCCAGGCCTCAAACCACGGGAAGCTCCAGCCCAAGAATCAGCCAAAATGCAGCCAACCTCCCTGAGAATATCAAGAGCAGGGGGTGGAGCAAGCCAGGCCTCAAACCATGAGAAGTTCCAGCCCAAAAGGGAGCCAAAATCCAGCCCACATCCGGGAGAATCTCAAGAGCAGGGGGTGGAGCAAGCCAGGCCTCAAACCACGAGAAGCTCCAGCCCAAAAGGCAGCCAAAATGCAGCCCACCTCCGGGAGAATCTCAAGAGCAGGGGGTGGAGCAAGCCAGGCCTCAAACCACGAGAAGCTCCAGCCCAAGAATCAGCCAAAATGCAGCCCACATCCGGGAGAATCTCAAGAGCAGGGGGTGGAGCAAGCCAGGCCTCAAACCACGGGAAGCTCCAGCCCAAGAATCAGCCAAAATGCAGCCCACATCCGGGAGAATCTCAAGAGCAGGGGGTGGAGCAAGCCAGGCCTCAAACCACGAGAAGCTCCAGCCCAAAAGGCAGCCAAAATGCAGCCCACATCCGGGAGAATCTCAAGAGCAGGGGGTGGAGCAAGGCAGGCCTCAAACCACGAGAAGCTCCAGCCTAAGATTCAGCCAAAATGCAGCCCACATCCGGGAGAATCTCAAGAGCAGGGGGTGGAGCAAGCCAGGCCTCAAACCACGGGAAGCTCCAGCCCAAAAATCAGCCAAAATGCAGCCCACATCCGTGAGAATCTCAAGAGCAGGGGGTGGAGCAAGCCAGGCCTCAAACCACGAGAAGCTCCAGCCCAAAATGCAGCCAAAATCCAGCCCACATCCGGGAGAATATCACGAGCAGGCGGTGGAGCAAGCCAGGCCTCAAACCATGAGAAGTTCCAGCCCAAAATGTATCCAAAATGCAGCCCACATCCAGGAGAATCTCAAGAGCAGGGGGTGGAGCAAGCCAGGCCTCAAACCTCGAGAAGCTCCAGCCCAAAAGGGAGCCAAAATCCAGCCCACATCCGGGAGAAGCTCAAGAGCAGGGGGTGGAGCAAGCCAGGCCTCAAACCACGGGAATCTCCAGCCCAAGAATCAGCCAAAATGCAGCCCACATCCGGGAGAATATCGAGAGCAGGGGGTGGAGCAAGCCAGGCCTCAAACCACAAGAAGCTCCAGCCCAAAATGCAGCCAAAATTCAGCCCACCTCCGGGAGAATCTCAAGAGCAGGGAGTGGAGCAAGCCAGGCCTCAAACCACGAGAAGCTCCAGCCCAAAATGCAGCCAAAATGCAGCCCACATCCGGGAGAATCTCAAGAGCAGGGGGTGGAGCAAGCCAGGCCTCAAACCACGAGAAGCTCCAGCCCAAAAGGCAGCCAAAATGCAGCCCACATCCGGGAGAATCTCAAGAGCAGGGGGTGGAGCAAGCCAGGCCTCAAACCACGGGAAGCTCCAGCCCAAGAATCAGCCAAAATGCAGCCAACTTCCCTGAGAATATCAAGAGCAGGGGGTGGAGCAAGCCAGGCCTCAAACCATGAGAAGTTCCAGCCCAAAAGGGAGCCAAAATCCAGCCCACATCCGGGAGAATCTCAAGAGCAGGGGGTGGAGCAAGCCAGGCCTCAAACCACGAGAAGCTCCAGCCCAAAAGGCACCCAAAATGCAGCCCACCTCCGGGAGAATCTCAAGAGCAGGGGGTGGAGCAAGCCAGGCCTCAAACCATGAGAAGCTCCAGCCCAAAAGGCAGCCAAAATGCAGCCCACATACGGGAGAATCTCAAGAGCAGGGGGTGGAGCAAGCCAGGCCTCAAACCACGGGAAGCTCCAGCCCAAGAATCAGCCAAAATGCAGCCCACATCCGGGAGAATCTCAAGAGCAGGGGGTGGAGCAAGCCAGGCCTCAAACCACGAGAAGCTCCAGCCCAAAAGGCAGCCAAAATGCAGCCCACATCCGGGAGAATCTCAAGAGCAGGGGGTGGAGCAAGCCAGGCCTCAAACCACGAGAAGCTCCAGCCCAAAAGGCAGCCAAAATGCAGCCCACATCCGGGAGAATCTCAAGAGCAGGGGGTGGAGCAAGCCAGGCCTCAAACCACGAGAAGCTCCAGCCCAAAAGGCAGCCAAAATGCAGCCCACCTCCGGGAGAATCTCAAGAGCAGGGGGTGGAGCAAGCCAGGCCTCAAACCACGAGAAGCTCCAGCCCAAGAATCAGCCAAAATGCAGCCCACATCCGGGAGAATCTCAGGAGCAGGGGGTGGAGCAAGCCAGGACTCAAAACACGAGAAGCTCCAGCCCAAAAGGCAGCCAAAATGCAGCCCACATCCGGGAGAATCTCAAGAGCAGGGGGTGGAGCAAGCCAGGCCTCAAACCACGGGAAGCTCCAGCCCAAGAATCAGACAAAATGCAGCCCACATCCGGGAGAATCTCAAGAGCAGGGGGTGGAGCAAGCCAGGCCTCAAACCACGAGAAGCTCCAGCCCAAAATGCAGCCAAAATGCAGCCCACCTCCGGGAGAATCTCAAGAGCAGGGGGTGGAGCAAGCCAGGCCTCAAACCACAAGAAGCTCCAGCCCCAAAGGCAGCCAAAATGAAGCCCACATCCGGGAGAATATCAAGAGCAGGGGGTGGAGCACGCCAGGCCTCAAACCACGAGAAGCTCCAGCCCTAAACGCAGCCAAAATGCAGCCCACATCTGGGAGAATCTCAAGAGCAGGGGGTGGAGCAAGCCAGGCCTCAAACCACGGGAAGCTCCAGCCCAAGAATCAGCCAAAATGCAGCCCACATCCGGGAGAATCTCAAGAGCAGGGGGTGGAGCAAGCCAGGCCTCAAACCACGAGAAGCTCCAGCACAAAAGGCAGCCAAAATGCAGCCCACATCCGGGAGAATCTCAAGAGCAGGCGGTGGAGCAAGCCAGGCCTCAAACCACGAGAAGCTCCAGCCGCAAAGGCAACCAAAATGAAGCCCACATCCGGGAGAATCTCAAGAGCAGGGGGTGGAGCAAGCCAGGCCTCAAACCACGAGAAGCTCCAGCCCAAAAGGCAGCCAAAATGCAGCCCACATCCGGGAGAATCTCAAGAGCAGGGGGTGGAGCAAGCCAGGCCTCAAACCACGAGAAGCTCCAGCCCAACAGGCAGCCAAAATGCAGCCCACCTCCGGGAGAATCTCAAGAGCAGGGGGTGGAGCAATGCAGGCCTCAAACCATGAGAAGCTCCAGCCCAAATTGTACCCAAAATGCAGCCCACATCCAGGAGAATACCAAGAGCAGGGGGTGGAGCAAGGCAGGCCTCAAACCACGAGAAGCTCCAGCCCAAGAATCAGCCAAAATTCAGTCCATATCCAGGAGAATCTCAAGAGCAGGGGGTGGAGCAAGCCAGGCCTCAAACCACGAGAAGCTCCAGCCCAAATGGCAGCCAAAATGCAGCCAACATCCGGGAGAATCTCAAGAGCAGGGGGTGGAGCAAGCCAGGCCTCAAACCACGAGAAGCTCCAGCCCAAAAGGCAGCCAAAATGCAGCCCACATCCGGGAGAATCTCAAGAGCAGGGGGTGGAGCAAGGCAGGCCTCAAACCACGAGAAGCTCCAGCCCAAAAGTCAGCCAAAATGCAGCCCACATCCGGGAGAATCTCAAGAGCAGGGGGTGGAGCAAGCCAGGCCTCAAACCACGAGAAGCTCCAGCCCAAAAGGCAGCCAAAATGCAGCCCACATCCGGGAGAATCTCAAGAGCAGGGGGTGGAGCAAGCCAGGCCTCAAACCACGAGAAGCTCCAGCCCAAAAGTCAGCCAAAATGCAGCCCACATCCAGGAGAATCTCAAGAGCAGGGGGTGGAGCAAGCCAGGCCTCAAACCACGGGAAGCTCCAGCCCAAGAATCAGCCAAAATGCAGCCCACCTCCGGGAGAATCTCAAGAGCAGGGGGTGGAGCAAGCCAGGCCTCAAACCACGAGAAGCTCCAGCCCAAAAGGCAGCCAAAATGCAGCCCACCTCCGGGAGAATCTCAAGAGCAGGGGGTGGAGCAAGCCAGGCCTCAAACCACGAGAAGCTCCAGCCCGAAAGGCAGCCAAATGCAGCCCACATCTGGGAGAATCTCAAGAGCAGGTGGTGGAGAAAGCCAGACCTCAAAACACGAGAAGCTCCATCCCAAAAGGCAGCCAAAATGCAGTCCACATCCAGGAGAATCTCAAGAGCAGGGGGTGGAGCAAGCCAGGCCTCAAACCACGAGAAGCTCCAGCCCAAGAATCAGCCAATATGCAGCACACATCCAGGAGAATCTCAAGAGCAGGGGGTGGAGCAAGCCAGGCCTCAATCCACGAGAAGCTCCAGCCCCAAAGGCAGCCAAAATGAAGCCCACATCCGGGAGAATATCAAGAGCAGGGGGTGGAGCACGCCAGGCCTCAAACCACGAGAAGCTCCAGCCCAAAAGGCAGCCAAAATCCAGCCCACATCCGGGAGAATCTCAAGAGCAGGGTGTGGAGCAAGCCAGGCCTCAAACCACGAGAAGCTCCAGCCCAAAAGGCAGCCAAAATCCAGCCCACATCCGGGAGAATCTCAAGAGCAGGGGGTGGAGCAAGCCAGGCTTCAAACCACGAGAAGCTCCAGCCCAAAAGGCAGCCAAAATCCAGCCCACATTCGGGAGAATCTCAAGAGCAGGGGGTGGAGCAAGCCAGGCCTCAAACCACGAGAAGCTCCAGCCCAAAAGACAGCCAAAATGCAGCCCACATCCGGGAGAATCTCAAGAGCAGGGGGTGGAGCAAGCCAGGCCTCAAACCACGGGAAGCTCCAGCCCAAGAATCAGCCAAAATGCAGCCCACATCCGGGAGAATCTCAAGAGCAGGGGGTGGAGCAAGCCAGGCCTCAAACCACGAGAAGCTCCAGCCCAAAAGGCAGCCAAAATGCAGCCCACATCCGGGAGAATCTCAAGAGCAGGGGGTGGAGCAAGCCAGGCCTCAAACCACGAGAAGCTCCAGCCCAAAAAGCAGCCAAAATGCAGCCCACATCCGGGAGAATCTCAAGAGCAGGGGGTGGAGCAAGCCAGGCCTCAAACCACGGGAAGCTCCAGCCCAAAAGGCAGCCAAAATCCAGCCCACATCCGGGAGAATCTCAAGAGCAGGGGGTGGAGCAAGCCAGGCCTGAAACCACGAGAAGCTCCAGCCCAAAAGGCAGCCAAAATGCAGCCCACCTCCGGGAGAATCTCAAGAGCAGGGGGTGGAACAAGCCAGGCCTCAAACCACGAGAAGCTCCAGCCCAAGAATCAGCCAAAATGCAGCCCACATCCGGGAGAATCTCAAGAGCAGGGGGTGGAGCAAGCCAGGCCTCAAACCACGAGAAGCTCCAGCCCAAAAGGCAGCCAAAATGCAGCCCACATCCGGGAGAATCTCAAGAGCAGGGGGTGGAGCAAGCCAGGCCTCAAACCACGGGAAGCTCCAGCCCACGAATCAGCCAAAATGCAGCCAACCTCCCTGAGAATATCAAGAGCAGGGGGTGGAGCAAGCCAGGCCTCAAACCATGAGAAGCTCCAGCCCAAAAGGGAGCCAAAATCCAGCCCACATCCGGGAGAATCTCAAGAGCAGGGGGTGGAGCAAGCCAGGCCTCAAACCACGAGAAGCTCCAGCCCAAAAGGCAGCCAAAATGCAGCCCACCTCCGGGAGAATCTCAAGAGCAGGGGGTGGAGCAAGCCAGGCCTCAAACCACGAGAAGCTCCAGCCCAAAAGGCAGCCAAAATGCAGCCCACATCCGGGAGAATCTCAAGAGCAGGGGGTGGAGCAAGCCAGGCCTCAAACCACGGGAAGCTCCAGCCCAAGAATCAGCCAAAATGCAGCCCACATCCGGGAGAATCTCAAGAGCAGGGGGTGGAGCAAGCCAGGCCTCAAACCACGAGAAGCTCCAGCCCAAAAGGCAGCCAAAATGCAGCCCACATCCGGGAGAATCTCAAGAGCAGGGGGTGGAGCAAGGCAGGCCTCAAACCACGAGAAGCTCCAGCCTAAGATTCAGCCAAAATGCAGCCCACATCCGGGAGAATCTCAAGAGCAGGGGGTGGAGCAAGCCAGGCCTCAAACCACGGGAAGCTCCAGCCCAAAAATCAGCCAAAATGCAGCCCACATCCGTGAGAATCTCAAGAGCAGGGGGTGGAGCAAGCCAGGCCTCAAACCACGAGAAGCTCCAGCCCAAAATGCAGCCAAAATCCAGCCCACATCCGGGAGAATATCACGAGCAGGCGGTGGAGCAAGCCAGGCCTCAAACCATGAGAAGTTCCAGCCCAAAATGTATCCAAAATGCAGCCCACATCCAGGAGAATCTCAAGAGCAGGGGGTGGAGCAAGCCAGGCCTCAAACCTCGAGAAGCTCCAGCCCAAAAGGGAGCCAAAATCCAGCCCACATCCGGGAGAAGCTCAAGAGCAGGGGGTGGAGCAAGCCAGGCCTCAAACCACGGGAATCTCCAGCCCAAGAATCAGCCAAAATGCAGCCCACATCCGGGAGAATATCGAGAGCAGGGGGTGGAGCAAGCCAGGCCTCAAACCACAAGAAGCTCCAGCCCAAAATGCAGCCAAAATTCAGCCCACCTCCGGGAGAATCTCAAGAGCAGGGAGTGGAGCAAGCCAGGCCTCAAACCACGAGAAGCTCCAGCCCAAAATGCAGCCAAAATGCAGCCCACATCCGGGAGAATCTCAAGAGCAGGGGGTGGAGCAAGCCAGGCCTCAAACCACGAGAAGCTCCAGCCCAAAAGGCAGCCAAAATGCAGCCCACATCCGGGAGAATCTCAAGAGCAGGGGGTGGAGCAAGCCAGGCCTCAAACCACGGGAAGCTCCAGCCCAAGAATCAGCCAAAATGCAGCCAACTTCCCTGAGAATATCAAGAGCAGGGGGTGGAGCAAGCCAGGCCTCAAACCATGAGAAGTTCCAGCCCAAAAGGGAGCCAAAATCCAGCCCACATCCGGGAGAATCTCAAGAGCAGGGGGTGGAGCAAGCCAGGCCTCAAACCACGAGAAGCTCCAGCCCAAAAGGCACCCAAAATGCAGCCCACCTCCGGGAGAATCTCAAGAGCAGGGGGTGGAGCAAGCCAGGCCTCAAACCATGAGAAGCTCCAGCCCAAAAGGCAGCCAAAATGCAGCCCACATCCGGGAGAATCTCAAGAGCAGGGGGTGGAGCAAGCCAGGCCTCAAACCACGGGAAGCTCCAGCCCAAGAATCAGCCAAAATGCAGCCCACATCCGGGAGAATCTCAAGAGCAGGGGGTGGAGCAAGCCAGGCCTCAAACCACGAGAAGCTCCAGCCCAAAAGGCAGCCAAAATGCAGCCCACATCCGGGAGAATCTCAAGAGCAGGGGGTGGAGCAAGCCAGGCCTCAAACCACGAGAAGCTCCAGCCCAAAAGGCAGCCAAAATGCAGCCCACATCCGGGAGAATCTCAAGAGCAGGGGGTGGAGCAAGCCAGGCCTCAAACCATGAGAAGCTCCAGCCCAAAAGGCAGCCAAAATGCAGCCCACATCCGGGAGAATCTCAAGAGCAGGGGGTGGAGCAAGCCAGGCCTCAAACCACGAGAAGCTCCAGCCCAAAAGGCAGCCAAAATGCAGCCCACCTCCGGGAGAATCTCAAGAGCAGGGGGTGGAGCAAGCCAGGCCTCAAACCACGAGAAGCTCCAGCCCAAGAATCAGCCAAAATGCAGCCCACATCCGGGAGAATCTCAGGAGCAGGGGGTGGAGCAAGCCAGGACTCAAAACACGAGAAGCTCCAGCCCAAAAGGCAGCCAAAATGCAGCCCACATCCGGGAGAATCTCAAGAGCAGGGGGTGGAGCAAGCCAGGCCTCAAACCACGGGAAGCTCCAGCCCAAGAATCAGCCAAAATGCAGCCAACCTCCCTGAGAATATCAAGAGCAGGGGGTGGAGCAAGCCAGGCCTCAAACCACGAGAAGCTCCAGCCCAAAAGGCAGCCAAAATGCAGCCCACCTCCGGGAGAATCTCAAGAGCAGGGGGTGGAGCAAGCCAGGCCTCAAACCACGAGAAGCTCCAGCCCAAAAGGCAGCCAAAATCCAGCCCACATCCGGGAGAATCTCAAGAGCAGGGGGTGGAGCAAGCCAGGCCTCAAACCACGAGAAGCTCCAGCCCAAGAATCAGCCAAAATGCAGCCCACATCCGGGAGAATCTCAAGAGCAGGCGGTGGAGCAAGCCAGGCCTCAAACCACGAGAAGCTCCAGCCGCAAATGCAACCAAAATGAAGCCCACATCCGGGAGAATCTCAAGAGCAGGGGGTGGAGCAAGCCAGGCCTCAAACCACGAGAAGCTCCAGCCCAAAAGGCAGCCAAAATGCAGCCCACATCCGGGAGAATCTCAAGAGCAGGGGGTGGAGCAAGCCAGGCCTCAAACTACGAGAAGCTCCAGCCCAACAGGCAGCCAAAATGCAGCCCACCTCTGGGAGAATCTCAAGAGCAGGGGGTGGAGCAAGGCAGGCCTCAAACCATGAGAAGCTCCAGCCCAAAATGTACCCAAAATGCAGCCCACATCCAGGAGAATATCAAGAGCAGGGGGTGGAGCAAGCCAGGCCTCAAACCTCGAGAAGCTCCAGCCCAAAAGGGAGCCAAAATCCAGCCCACATCCGGGAGAATCTCAAGAGCAGGGGGTGGAGCAAGCCAGGCCTCAAACCACAAGAAGCTCCGGCCAAAATACAGCCAAAATGCAGCCCACATCTGGGAGAATCTCAAGAGCAGGGGGTGGAGCAAGCCAGGCCTCAAACCTCGAGAAGTTCCAGCCCAAAATGTAGCCAAAATGCAGCCCACATCCGGGAGAATATCAAGAGCAGGGGGTGGAGCAAGCCAGGCCTCAAACCACGAGAAGCTCCAGCCCAAAAAACAGCCAAAATGCAGCCCACATCTGGGAGAATCTCAAGAGCAGGGGGTGGAGCAAGCCAGGCCTCAAACCACGAGAAGCTCCAGCCCAAAAGGGAGCCAAAATCCAGCCCACATCCGGGAGAATCTCAAGAGCAGGGGGTGGAGCAAGCCAGGCCTCAAACCACGGGAAGCTCCAGCCCAAAAATCACCCAAAATGCAGACCACATCCGTGAGAATCTCAAGAGCAGGGGGTGGAGCAAGCCAGGCCTCAAACCACGAGAAGCTCCAGCCCAAAAGGCAGCCAAAATGCAGCCCACATCCGGGAGAATATCACGAGCAGGCGGTGGAGCAAGCCAGGCCTCAAACCACGAGAAGCTCCAGCCCAACAGGCAGCCAAAATGCAGCCCACCTCCGGGAGAATATCACGAGCTGGCGGTGGAGCAAGCCAGGCCTCAAACCACGAGAAGCTCCAGCCCAAAAGGCAGCCAAAATGCAGCCCAAATCCGGGAGAATCTCAAGAGCAGGGGGTGGAGCAAGCCAGGCCTCAAACCACGAGAAGCTCCAGCCCAAAAGGCAGCCAAAATGCAGCCCAAATCCGGGAGAATCTCAAGAGCAGGGGGTGGAGCAAGCCAGGCCTCAAACCACGAGAAGCTCCAGCCCAAAAGGCAGCCAAAATGCAGCCCACATCCGGGAGAATCTCAAGAGCAGGGGGTGGAGCAAGCCAGGCCACAAACCTCGAGAAGCTCCAGCCCAAAATGAAGCCAAAATGCAGCCCACCTCCGGGAGAATATCAAGAGCAGGGGGTGGAGCAAGGCAGGCCTCAAACCACGAGAAGCTCCAGCCCAAAAAACAGCCAAAATGCAGCCCACATCTGGGAGAATCTCAAGAGCAGGGGGTGGAGCAAGCCAGGCCTCAAACCTAGAGAAGCTCCAGCCCAAAAGGCAGCCAAAATCCAGCCCACATCCGGGAGAATATCAAGAGCAGGGGGTGGAGCAAGCCAGGCCTCAAACCACGGGAAGCTCCAGCCCAAAAATCAGCCAAAATGCAGCCCACATCCGGGAGAATCTCAAGAGCAGGGGGTGGAGCAAGGCAGGCCTCAAACCACGAGAAGCTCCAGCCCAAAAGGCAGCCAAAATGGAGCCCACATCCAGGAGAATATCACGAGCAGGCGGTGGAGCAAGCCAGGCCTCAAACCACGAGAAGCTCCAGCCCAAACGGCAGCCAAAATGCAGCCCACATCCGGGAGAATATCACGAGCAGGCGGTGGAGCAAGCCAGGCCTCAAACCACGAGAAGCTCCAGCCCAAAAGGCAGCCAAAATGCAGCCCACATCCGGGAGAATCTCAAGAGCAGGGGGTGGAGCAAGCCAGGCCTCAAACCACGAGAAGCTCCAGCCCAAAAGGCAGCCAAAATGCAGCCCACATCCGGGAGAATCTCAAGAGCAGGGGGTGGAGCAAGCCAGGCCTCAAACAACGAGAAGCTCCAGCCCAAAATGCAGCCAAAATGCAGCCCACATCCGGGAGAATCTCAAGAGCAGGGGGTGGAGCAAGCCAGGCCTCAAACTACGAGAAGCTCCAGCCCAACAGGCAGCCAAAATGCAGCCCACATCCAGGAGAATATCAAGAGCAGGGGGTGGAGCAAGCCAGGCCTCAAACCTCGAGAAGCTCCAGCCCAAATGGGAGCCAAAATCCAGCCCACATCCGGGAGAATCTCAAGAGCAGGGGGTGCAGCAAGCCAGGCCTCAAACCACGAGAAGCTCCGGCCAAAATGCAGCCAAAATGCAGCCCACATCTGGGAGAATCTCAGGAGCAGGGGGTGGAGCAAGCCAGGCCACAAACCTCGAGAAGCTCCAGCCCAAAATGAAGCCAAAATGCAGCCCACCTCCGGGAGAATCTCAAGAGCAGGGGGTGGAGCAAGCCAGGCCTCAAACCACGAGAAGCTCCAGCCCAAAAGGCAGCCAAAATGCAGCCCACATCCGGGAGAATCTCAAGAGCAGGGGGTGGAGCAAGCCAGGCCTCAAACCTCGAGAAGCTCCAGCCCAAAATGCAGCTAAAATGCAGCCCACATCCGGGAGAATCTCAAGAGCAGGGGGTGGAGCAAGCCAGGCCTCAAACAACGAGAAGCTCCAGCCCAAAAGGCAGCCAAAATGCAGCCCACATCCAGGAGAATCTCAAGAGCAGGGGGTGGAGCAAGCCAGGCCTCAAACTACGAGAAGCTCCAGCCCAAGAGGCAGCCAAAATGCAGCCCACCTCTGGGAGAATCTCAAGAGCAGGGGGTGGAGCAAGGCAGGCCTCAAACCATGAGAATCTCCAGCCCAAAATGTACCCAAACTGCAGCCCACCTCCGGGAGAATCTCAAGAGCAGGGGGTGGAGCAAGCCAGGCCTCAAACCACGAGAAGCTCCAGCCCAAAAGGCAGCCAAAATGCAGCCCACATCCGGGAGAATCTCAGGAGCAGGGGGTGGAGCAAGCCAGGCCTCAAACCACGGGAAGCTCCAGCCCAAAAATCAGCCAAAATGCAGCCCACATCCGTGAGAATCTCAAGAGCAGGGGGTGGAGCAAGGCAGGCCTCAAACCACGAGAAGCTCCAGCCCAAAAGGCAGCCAAAATGCAGCCCACATCCGGGAATATATCACGAGCAGGCGGTGGAGCAAGCCAGGCCTCAAACCACGAGAAGCTCCAGCCCAAAAGGCAGCCAAAATGCAGCCCACATCCGGGAGAATCTCAAGAGCAGGGGGTGGAGCAAGCCAGGCCCCAAACCACGAGAAGCTCCAGCCCAAAAGGCAGCCAAAATGCAGCCCACATCCGGGAGAATCTCAAGAGCAGGGGGTGGAGCAAGCCAGGCCTCAAACTACGAGAAGCTCCAGCCCAACAGGCAGCCAAAATGCAGCCCACCTCTGGGAGAATCTCAAGAGCAGGGGGTGGAGCAAGGCAGGCCTCAAACCATGAGAAGCTCCAGCCCAAAATGTACCCAAAATGCAGCCCACATCCAGGAGAATATCAAGAGCAGGGGGTGGAGCAAGCCAGGCCTCAAACCTCGAGAAGCTCCAGCCCAAAAGGGAGCCAAAATCCAGCCCACATCCGGGAGAATCTCAAGAGCAGGGGGTGGAGCAAGCCAGGCCTCAAACCACGAGAAGCTCCGGCCAAAATGCAGCCAAAATGCAGCCCACATCTGGGAGAATCTCAAGAGCAGGGGGTGGAGCAAGCCAGGCCACAAACCTAGAGAAGCTCCAGCCCAAAAATCAGCCAAAATGCAGCCCACATCCGTGAGAATCTCAAGAGCAGGGGGTGGAGCAAGCCAGGCCTCAAACCACGAGAAGCTCCAGCCCAAAAGGCAGCCAAAATGCAGCCCACATCCGGGAGAATATCACGAGCAGGCGGTGGAGCAAGCCAGGCCTCAAACCACGAGAAGCTCCAGCCCAAAAGGCAGCCAAAATGCAGCCCACATCCGGGAGAATATCACGAGCAGGGGGTGGAGCAAGCCAGGCCTCAAACCACGAGAAGCTCCAGCCCAAAAGGCAGCCAAAATGCAGCCCACATCCGGGAGAATCTCAAGAGCAGGGGGTGGAGCAAGCCAGGCCTCAAACCACGAGAAGCTCCAGCCCAACAGGCAGCCAAAATGCAGCCCACATCCGGGAGAATCTCAAGAGCAGGGGGTGGAGCAAGCCAGGCCTCAAACCACGAGAAGCTCCGGCCAAAATGCAGCCAAAATGCAGCCCACATCCGGGAGAATCTCAAGAGCAGGGGGTGGAGCAAGCCAGGCCACAAACCTCGAGAAGCTCCAGCCCAAAATGAAGCCAAAATGCAGCCCACCTCCGGGAGAATATCAAGAGCAGGGGGTGGAGCAAGGCAGGCCTCAAACCACGAGAAGCTCCAGCCCAAAAAACAGCCAAAATGCAGCCCACATCTGGGAGAATCTCAAGAGCAGGGGGTGGAGCAAGCCAGGCCTCAAACCTCGAGAAGCTCCAGCCCAAATGGCAGCCAAAATCCAGCCCACATCCGGGAGAATCTCAAGAGCAGGGGGTGGAGCAAGCCAGGCCACAAACCTCGAGAAGCTCCAGACCAAAATGCAGCCAAAATGCAGCCCACCTCCGGGAGAATCTCAAGAGCAGGGGGTGGAGCAAGCCAGGCCTCAAACCACGAGAAACTCCAGCCCAAAAGGCAGCCAAAATGCAGCCCACATCCGGGAGAATCTCAAGAGCAGGGGGTGGAGCAAGCCAGGCCTCAAACCATGAGAAGCTCCAGCCCAAAATGTAGCCAAAATGCAGCCCACCTCCGGGAGAATCTCAAGAGCAGGGGGTGGAGCAAGCCAGGCCTCAAACCACGAGAAGCTCCAGCCCAAAAGGCAGCCAAAATCCAGCCCACATCCGGGAGAATCTCAAGAGCAGGGGGTGGAGCAAGCCAGGCCTCAAACCACGAGAAGCTCCAGCCGCAAAGGCAACCAAAATGAAGCCCACATCCGGGAGAATCTCAAGAGCAGGGGGTGGAGCAAGCCAGGCCTCAAACCACGAGAAGCTCCAGCCCAAAAGGCAGCCAAAATGCAGCCCACATCCGGGAGAATCTCAAGAGCAGGGGGTGGAGCAAGCCAGGCCTCAAACCACGAGAAGCTCCAGCACAAAAGGCAGCCAAAATGCAGCCCACATCCGGGAGAATCTCAAGAGCAGGGGGTGGAGCAAGCCAGGCCTCAAACTACGAGAAGCTCCAGCCCAACAGGCAGCCAAAATGCAGCCCACCTCTGGGAGAATCTCAAGAGCAGGGGGTGGAGCAAGCCAGGCCTCAAACCATGAGAAGCTCCAGCCCAAAATGTACCCAAAATGCAGCCCACATCCAGGAGAATATCAAGAGCAGGGGGTGGAGCAAGCCAGGCCTCAAACCACGAGAAGCTCCAGCCCAAAAGGCAGCCAAAATGCAGCCCACATCCGGGAGAATCTCAAGAGCAGGGGGTGGAGCAAGCCAGGCCTCAAACCACGAGAAGCTCCAGCCCAAAATGAAGCCAAAATGCAGCCCACCTCCGGGAGAATATCAAGAGCAGGGGGTGGAGCAAGGCAGGCCTCAAACCACGAGAAGCTCCAGCCCAAGAATCAGCCAAAATTCAGTCCATATCCAGGAGAATCTCAAGAGCAGGGGGTGGAGCAAGCCAGGCCTCAAACCACGAGAAGCTCCAGTCCAAATGGCAGCCAAAATGCAGCCCACATCCGGGAGAATCTCAAGAGCAGGGGGTGGAGCAAGCCAGGCCTCAAACCACAAGAAGCTCCAGCCCAAAAGGCAGCCAAAATGCAGCCCACATCCGGGAGAATCTCAAGAGCAGGGGGTGGAGCAAGCCAGGCCTCAAACCATGAGAAGCTCCAGCCCAAAATGTAGCCAAAATGCAGCCCACCTCCAGGAGAATCTCAAGAGCAGGGGGTGGAGCAAGCCAGGCCTCAAACCACGAGAAGCTCCAGCCCAAAAGGCAGCCAAAATGCAGCCCACATCCGGGAGAATCTCAAGAGCAGGGGGTGGAGCAAGCCAGGCCTCAAACCACGAGAAGCTCCAGCCCAAAAGGCAGCCAAAATCCAGCCCACATCCGGGAGAATCTCAAGAGCAGGGGGTGGAGCAAGCCAGGCCTCAAACCACGAGAAGCTCCAGCCCAAAAGGGAGCCAAAATCCAGCCCACATCTCGGAGAATCTCAAGAGCAGGGGGTGGAGCAAGCCAGGCCTCAAACCACGAGAAGCTCCAGCCCAAAATGCAGCCAAAATGCAGCCCACATCTGGGAGAATCTCAAGAGCAGGGCGTGGAGCAAGCCAGGCCACAAACCACGAGAAGCTCCAGACCAAAATGAAGCCAAAATGCAGCCCACCTCCGGGAGAATCTCAAGAGCAGGGGGTGGAGCAAGCCAGGCCTCAAACCACGAGAAACTCCAGCCCAAAATGCAGCCAAAATGCAGCCCACCTCCGGGAGAATCTCAAGAGCAGGGGGTGGAGCAAGCCAGGCCTCAAACCACGAGAAGCTCCAGCCCAAAAGGCAGCCAAAATGCAGCCCACCTCCGTGAGAATCTCAAGAGCAGGGGGTGGAACAAGCCAGGCCTCAAACCACGAGAAGCTCCAGCACAAAAGGCAGCCAAAATGCAGCCCACATCCGGGAGAATATCAAGAGCAGGGGGTGGAGCAAGCCAGGCCTCAAACCACGAGAAGCTCCAGCCCAAAAGGGAGCCAAAATCCAGCCCACATCGGGGAGAATCTCAAGAGCAGGGGGTGGAGCAAGCCAGGCCTCAAACCACGAGAATCTCCAGCCCAAAAGGCAGCTAAAGTCCAGCCCACCTCCGGGAGAATCTCAAGAGCAGGGGGTGGAGCAAGGCAGGCCTCAAACCACGAGAAGCTCCAGCCCAAGAATCAGCCAAAATTCAGTCCATATCCAGGAGAATCTCAAGAGCAGGGGGTGGAGCAAGCCAGGCCTCAAACCACGAGAAGCTCCAGCCAAAATGGCAGCCAAAATGCAGCCCACATCCGGGAGAATCTCAAGAGCAGGGGGTGGAGCAAGCCAGGCCTCAAACCACAAGAAGCTCCAGCCCAAAAGGCAGCCAAAATGCAGCCCACATCCGGGAGAATCTCAAGAGCAGGGGGTGGAGCAAGCCAGGCCTCAAACCATGAGAACCTCCAGCCCAAAATGTAGCCAAAATGCAGCCCACCTCCAGGAGAATCTCAAGAGCAGGGGGTGGAGCAAGCCAGGCCTCAAACCACGAGAAGCTCCAGCCCAAAAGGCAGCCAAAATGCAGCCCACATCCGGGAGAATCTCAAGAGCAGGGGGTGGAGCAAGCCAGGCCTCAAACCACGAGAAGCTCCAGCCCAAAAGGCAGCCAAAATCCAGCCCACATCCGGGAGAATATCAAGAGCAGGGGGTGGAGCAAGCCAGGCCTCAAACCACGAGAAGCTCCAGCCCAAAAGGGAGCCAAAATCCAGCCCACATCTGGGAGAATCTCAAGAGCAGGGGGTGGAGCAAGCCAGGCCTCAAACCACGAGAAGCTCCAGCCCAAAATGCAGCCAAAATGCAGCCCACATCTGGGAGAATCTCAAGAGCAGGGGATGGAGCAAGCCAGGCCTCAAACCACGAGAAGCTCCGGCCAAAATGCAGCCAAAATGCAGCCCACATCTGGGAGAATCTCAAGAGCAGGGGGTGGAGCAAGCCAGGCCACAAACCTAGAGAAGCTCCAGCCCAAAAATCAGCCAAAATGCAGCCCACATCCGTGAGAATCTCAAGAGCAGGGGGTGGAGCAAGCCAGGCCTCAAACCACGAGAAGCTCCAGCCCAAAAGGCAGCCAAAATGCAGCCCACATCCGGGAGAATATCACGAGCAGGCGGTGGAGCAAGCCAGGCCTCAAACCACGAGAAGCTCCAGCCCAAAAGGCAGCCAAAATGCAGCCCACATCCGGGAGAATATCACGAGCAGGGGGTGGAGCAAGCCAGGCCTCAAACCACGAGAAGCTCCAGCCCAAAAGGCAGCCAAAATGCAGCCCACATCCGGGAGAATCTCAAGAGCAGGGGGTGGAGCAAGCCAGGCCTCAAACCACGAGAAGCTCCAGCCCAACAGGCAGCCAAAATGCAGCCCACATCCGGGAGAATCTCAAGAGCAGGGGGTGGAGCAAGCCAGGCCTCAAACCACGAGAAGCTCCGGCCAAAATGCAGCCAAAATGCAGCCCACATCCGGGAGAATCTCAAGAGCAGGGGGTGGAGCAAGCCAGGCCACAAACCTCGAGAAGCTCCAGCCCAAAATGAAGCCAAAATGCAGCCCACCTCCGGGAGAATATCAAGAGCAGGGGGTGGAGCAAGGCAGGCCTCAAACCACGAGAAGCTCCAGCCCAAAAAACAGCCAAAATGCAGCCCACATCTGGGAGAATCTCAAGAGCAGGGGGTGGAGCAAGCCAGGCCTCAAACCTCGAGAAGCTCCAGCCCAAATGGCAGCCAAAATCCAGCCCACATCCGGGAGAATCTCAAGAGCAGGGGGTGGAGCAAGCCAGGCCACAAACCTCGAGAAGCTCCAGACCAAAATGCAGCCAAAATGCAGCCCACCTCCGGGAGAATCTCAAGAGCAGGGGGTGGAGCAAGCCAGGCCTCAAACCACGAGAAACTCCAGCCCAAAAGGCAGCCAAAATGCAGCCCACATCCGGGAGAATCTCAAGAGCAGGGGGTGGAGCAAGCCAGGCCTCAAACCATGAGAAGCTCCAGCCCAAAATGTAGCCAAAATGCAGCCCACCTCCGGGAGAATCTCAAGAGCAGGGGGTGGAGCAAGCCAGGCCTCAAACCACGAGAAGCTCCAGCCCAAAAGGCAGCCAAAATCCAGCCCACATCCGGGAGAATCTCAAGAGCAGGGGGTGGAGCAAGCCAGGCCTCAAACCACGAGAAGCTCCAGCCGCAAAGGCAACCAAAATGAAGCCCACATCCGGGAGAATCTCAAGAGCAGGGGGTGGAGCAAGCCAGGCCTCAAACCACGAGAAGCTCCAGCCCAAAAGGCAGCCAAAATGCAGCCCACATCCGGGAGAATCTCAAGAGCAGGGGGTGGAGCAAGCCAGGCCTCAAACCACGAGAAGCTCCAGCACAAAAGGCAGCCAAAATGCAGCCCACATCCGGGAGAATCTCAAGAGCAGGGGGTGGAGCAAGCCAGGCCTCAAACTACGAGAAGCTCCAGCCCAACAGGCAGCCAAAATGCAGCCCACCTCTGGGAGAATCTCAAGAGCAGGGGGTGGAGCAAGCCAGGCCTCAAACCATGAGAAGCTCCAGCCCAAAATGTACCCAAAATGCAGCCCACATCCAGGAGAATATCAAGAGCAGGGGGTGGAGCAAGCCAGGCCTCAAACCACGAGAAGCTCCAGCCCAAAAGGCAGCCAAAATGCAGCCCACATCCGGGAGAATCTCAAGAGCAGGGGGTGGAGCAAGCCAGGCCTCAAACCACGAGAAGCTCCAGCCCAAAATGAAGCCAAAATGCAGCCCACCTCCGGGAGAATATCAAGAGCAGGGGGTGGAGCAAGGCAGGCCTCAAACCACGAGAAGCTCCAGCCCAAGAATCAGCCAAAATTCAGTCCATATCCAGGAGAATCTCAAGAGCAGGGGGTGGAGCAAGCCAGGCCTCAAACCACGAGAAGCTCCAGTCCAAATGGCAGCCAAAATGCAGCCCACATCCGGGAGAATCTCAAGAGCAGGGGGTGGAGCAAGCCAGGCCTCAAACCACAAGAAGCTCCAGCCCAAAAGGCAGCCAAAATGCAGCCCACATCCGGGAGAATCTCAAGAGCAGGGGGTGGAGCAAGCCAGGCCTCAAACCATGAGAAGCTCCAGCCCAAAATGTAGCCAAAATGCAGCCCACCTCCAGGAGAATCTCAAGAGCAGGGGGTGGAGCAAGCCAGGCCTCAAACCACGAGAAGCTCCAGCCCAAAAGGCAGCCAAAATGCAGCCCACATCCGGGAGAATCTCAAGAGCAGGGGGTGGAGCAAGCCAGGCCTCAAACCACGAGAAGCTCCAGCCCAAAAGGCAGCCAAAATCCAGCCCACATCCGGGAGAATCTCAAGAGCAGGGGGTGGAGCAAGCCAGGCCTCAAACCACGAGAAGCTCCAGCCCAAAAGGGAGCCAAAATCCAGCCCACATCTCGGAGAATCTCAAGAGCAGGGGGTGGAGCAAGCCAGGCCTCAAACCACGAGAAGCTCCAGCCCAAAATGCAGCCAAAATGCAGCCCACATCTGGGAGAATCTCAAGAGCAGGGCGTGGAGCAAGCCAGGCCACAAACCACGAGAAGCTCCAGACCAAAATGAAGCCAAAATGCAGCCCACCTCCGGGAGAATCTCAAGAGCAGGGGGTGGAGCAAGCCAGGCCTCAAACCACGAGAAACTCCAGCCCAAAATGCAGCCAAAATGCAGCCCACCTCCGGGAGAATCTCAAGAGCAGGGGGTGGAGCAAGCCAGGCCTCAAACCACGAGAAGCTCCAGCCCAAAAGGCAGCCAAAATGCAGCCCACCTCCGTGAGAATCTCAAGAGCAGGGGGTGGAACAAGCCAGGCCTCAAACCACGAGAAGCTCCAGCACAAAAGGCAGCCAAAATGCAGCCCACATCCGGGAGAATATCAAGAGCAGGGGGTGGAGCAAGCCAGGCCTCAAACCACGAGAAGCTCCAGCCCAAAAGGGAGCCAAAATCCAGCCCACATCGGGGAGAATCTCAAGAGCAGGGGGTGGAGCAAGCCAGGCCTCAAACCACGAGAATCTCCAGCCCAAAAGGCAGCTAAAGTCCAGCCCACCTCCGGGAGAATCTCAAGAGCAGGGGGTGGAGCAAGGCAGGCCTCAAACCACGAGAAGCTCCAGCCCAAGAATCAGCCAAAATTCAGTCCATATCCAGGAGAATCTCAAGAGCAGGGGGTGGAGCAAGCCAGGCCTCAAACCACGAGAAGCTCCAGCCAAAATGGCAGCCAAAATGCAGCCCACATCCGGGAGAATCTCAAGAGCAGGGGGTGGAGCAAGCCAGGCCTCAAACCACAAGAAGCTCCAGCCCAAAAGGCAGCCAAAATGCAGCCCACATCCGGGAGAATCTCAAGAGCAGGGGGTGGAGCAAGCCAGGCCTCAAACCATGAGAACCTCCAGCCCAAAATGTAGCCAAAATGCAGCCCACCTCCAGGAGAATCTCAAGAGCAGGGGGTGGAGCAAGCCAGGCCTCAAACCACGAGAAGCTCCAGCCCAAAAGGCAGCCAAAATGCAGCCCACATCCGGGAGAATCTCAAGAGCAGGGGGTGGAGCAAGCCAGGCCTCAAACCACGAGAAGCTCCAGCCCAAAAGGCAGCCAAAATCCAGCCCACATCCGGGAGAATATCAAGAGCAGGGGGTGGAGCAAGCCAGGCCTCAAACCACGAGAAGCTCCAGCCCAAAAGGGAGCCAAAATCCAGCCCACATCTGGGAGAATCTCAAGAGCAGGGGGTGGAGCAAGCCAGGCCTCAAACCACGAGAAGCTCCAGCCCAAAATGCAGCCAAAATGCAGCCCACATCTGGGAGAATCTCAAGAGCAGGGGATGGAGCAAGCCAAGCCTCAAACCACGAGAAGCTCCAGACCAAAATGCAGCCAAAATGCAGCCCACATCCGGGAGAATCTCAAGAGCAGGGCGTGGAGCAAGCCAGGCCACAAACCACGAGAAGCTCCAGACCAAAATGAAGCCAAAATGCAGCCCCCATCCGGGAGAATATCAAGAGCAGGGGGTGGAGCAAGCCAGGCCTCAAACCACGAGAAACTCCAGCCCAAAATGCAGCCAAAATGCAGCCCACCTCCGGGAGAATCTCAAGAGCATGGGGTGGAGCAAGCCAGGCCTCAAACCACGAGAAGCTCCAGCCCAAAAGGCAGCCAAAATGCAGCCCACATCCGGGAGAATATCAAGAGCAGGGGGTGGAGCAAGCCAGGCCTCAAACCACGAGAAGCTCCAGTCGCAAAGGCAACCAAAATGAAGCCCACATCCGGGAGAATCTCAAGAGCAGGGGGTGGAGCAAGCCAGGCCTCAAACCACGAGAAGCTCCAGCCCAAAAGGCAGCCAAAATGCAGACCACATCCGGGAGAATCTCAAGAGCAGGGGGTGGAGCAAGCCAGGCCTCAAACCACGAGAAGCTCCGGCCAAAATGCAGCCAAAATGCAGCCACATCTGGGAGAATCTCAAGAGCAGGGGGTGGAGCAAGCCAGGCCTCAAACCACGAGAAGCTCCAGCCCAAAAGGGAGCCAAAATCCAGCCCACATCGGGGAGAATCTCAAGAGCAGGGGGTGGAGCAAGCCAGGCCTCAAACCACGAGAAGCTCCAGCCCAAAATGCAGCCAAAATGCAGCCCACATCTGGGAGAATCTCAAGAGCAGGGGGTGGAGCAAGCCAGGCCACAAACCTCGAGAAGCTCCAGACCAAAATGAAGCCAAAATGCAGCCCACCTCCGGGAGAATATCAAGAGCAGGGAGTGGAGCAAGCCAGGCCTCAAACCACGAGAAACTCCAGCCCAAAAGGCAGCCAAAATGCAGCCCACCTCCGGGAGAATCTCAAGAGCAGGGGGTGGAGCAAGCCAGGCCTCAAACCACGAGAAGCTCCAGCCCAAAAGGCAGCAAAAATCCAGCCCACATCCGGGAGAATCTCAAGAGCAGGGGGTGGAGCAAGCCAGGCCTCAAACCACGAGAAGCTCCAGCCCAAAATGAAGCCAAAATGCAGCCCACCTCCGGGAGAATCTCAAGAGCAGGGGGTGGAGCAAGGCAGGCCTCAAACCACGAGAAGCTCCAGCCCAAGAATCAGCCAAAATTCAGTCCATATCCAGGAGAATCTCAAGAGCAAGGGGTGGAGCAAGCCAGGCCTCAAACCACGAGAAGCTCCAGCCAAAATGGCAGCCAAAATGCAGCCCACATCCGGGAGAATCTCAAGAGCAGGGGGTGGAGCAAGCCAGGCCTCAAACCACAAGAAGCTCCAGCCCAAAAGGCAGCCAAAATGCAGCCCACATCCGGGAGAATCTCAAGAGCAGGGGGTGGAGCAAGCCAGGCCTCAAACCATGAGAACCTCCAGCCCAAAATGTAGCCAAAATGCAGCCCACCTCCAGGAGAATCTCAAGAGCAGGGGGTGGAGCAAGCCAGGCCTCAAACCACGAGAAGCTCCAGCCCAAAAGGCAGCCAAAATGCAGCCCACATCCGGGAGAATCTCAAGAGCAGGGGGTGGAGCAAGCCAGGCCTCAAACCACGAGAAGCTCCAGCCCAAAAGGCAGCCAAAATCCAGCCCACATCCGGGAGAATATCAAGAGCAGGGGGTGGAGCAAGCCAGGCCTCAAACCACGAGAAGCTCCAGCCCAAAAGGGAGCCAAAATCCAGCCCACATCTGGGAGAATCTCAAGAGCAGGGGGTGGAGCAAGCCAGGCCTCAAACCACGAGAAGCTCCAGCCCAAAATGCAGCCAAAATGCAGCCCACATCTGGGAGAATCTCAAGAGCAGGGGGTGGAGCAAGCCAGGCCTCAAACCACGAGAAGCTCCAGACCAAAATGCAGCCAAAATGCAGCCCACATCCGGGAGAATCTCAAGAGCAGGGCGTGGAGCAAGCCAGGCCACAAACCACGAGAAGCTCCAGACCAAAATGAAGCCAAAATGCAGCCCCCATCCGGGAGAATATCAAGAGCAGGGGGTGGAGCAAGCCAGGCCTCAAACCACGAGAAACTCCAGCCCAAAATGCAGCCAAAATGCAGCCCACCTCCGGGAGAATCTCAAGAGCAGGGGGTGGAGCAAGCCAGGCCTCAAACCACGAGAAGCTCCAGCCCAAAAGGCAGCCAAAATGCAGCCCACATCCGGGAGAATATCAAGAGCAGGGGGTGGAGCAAGCCAGGCCTCAAACCACGAGAAGCTCCAGTCGCAAAGGCAACCAAAATGAAGCCCACATCCGGGAGAATCTCAAGAGCAGGGGGTGGAGCAAGCCAGGCCTCAAACCACGAGAAGCTCCAGCCCAAAAGGCAGCCAAAATGCAGACCACATCCGGGAGAATCTCAAGAGCAGGGGGTGGAGCAAGCCAGGCCTCAAACCACGAGAAGCTCCGGCCAAAATGCAGCCAAAATGCAGCCACATCTGGGAGAATCTCAAGAGCAGGGGGTGGAGCAAGCCAGGCCTCAAACCACGAGAAGCTCCAGCCCAAAAGGGAGCCAAAATCCAGCCCACATCCAAGAGAATCTCAAGAGCAGGGGGTGGAGCAAGCCAGGCCTCAAACCACGAGAAGCTCCAGCCCAAAATGCAGCCAAAATGCAGCCCACATCTGGGAGAATCTCAAGAGCAGGGGGTGGAGCAAGCCAGGCCACAAACCTCGAGAAGCTCCAGACCAAAATGAAGCCAAAATGCAGCCCACCTCCGGGAGAATATCAAGAGCAGGGAGTGGAGCAAGCCAGGCCTCAAACCACGAGAAACTCCAGCCCAAAATGCAGCCAAAATGCAGCCCACCTCCGGGAGAATCTCAAGAGCAGGGGGTGGAGCAAGCCAGGCCTCAAACCACGAGAAGCTCCAGCCCAAAAGGCAGCAAAAATCCAGCCCACATCCGGGAGAATCTCAAGAGCAGGGGTTGGAGCAAGCCAGGCCTCAAACCACGAGAAGCTCAGGCACAAAAGGCAGCCAAAATGCAGCCCACATCCGGGAGAATATCAAGAGCAGGGGGTGGAGCAAGCCAGGCCTCAAACCACGAGAAGCTCCAGCCCAAAAGGCAGCCAAAATGCAGCCCACATCCGGGAGAATCTCAAGAGCAGGGGGTGGAGCAAGCCAGGCCTCAAACCATGAGAAGCTCCAGCCCAAAATGTACCCAAAATGCAGCCCACATCCAGGAGAATATCAAGAGCAGGCGCTGGAGCAAGCCAGGCCTCAAACCTCGAGAAGCTCCAGCCCAACAGGCAGCCAAAATGCAGCCCACATCCGGGAGAATCTCAAGAGCAGGGGGTGGAGCAAGCCAGGCCTCAAACCACGAGAAGCTCCGGCCAAAATGCAGCCAAAATGCAGCCCACATCTGGGAGAATCTCAAGAGCAGGGGGTGGAGCAAGCCAGGCCTCAAACCACGAGAAGCTCCAGCCCAAAAGGCAGCCAAAATCCAGCCCACATCCGGGAGAATCTCAAGAGCAGGGGGTGGAGCAAGCCAGGCCTCAAACCACGAGAAGCTCCAGCCCAAAAGGCAGCCAAAATGCAGCCCACATCCGGGAGAATCTCAAGAGCAGGGGGTGGAGCAAGCCAGGCCTCAAACCACGAGAAGCTCCAGCCCAAAAGGCAGCCAAAATGCAGCCCACATCCGGGAGAATCTCAAGAGCAGGGGGTGGAGCAAGCCAGGCCTCAAACAAGGAAAATTTCCAGACCAAAATGCAACCACAAATGCAGCCCACATCCGGGAGAATATCAAGAGCAGGGGGTGGAGCAAGGCAGGCCTCAAACCATGAGAAGCTCCAGCCCAAAATGCAGCCAAACTCCAGCCCACATCGGGGAGAATATCATGCAGAGGGGGTGGAGCAACCCAGGCTTCAAAGCAGGAGAAGCTCCTGCCGCAAAGGCAACCAAAATGAAGCCCACATCCGGGAGAATCTCAAGAGCAGGGGGTGGAGCAAGCCAGGCCTCAAACCACGAGAAGCTCCAGCCCAAAAGGCAGCCAAAATGCAGCCCACATCCGGGAGAATCTCAAGAGAAGGGGGTGGAGCAAGCCAGGCCTCAAACCATGAGAAGCTCCAGCCCAAAATGTACCCAAAATGCAGCCCACATCCAGGAGAATATCAAGAGCAGGGGGTGGAGCAAGCCAGGCCTCAAACCTCGAGAAGCTCCAGCCCAACAGGCAGCCAAAATGCAGCCCACATCCGGGAGAATCTCAAGAGCAGGGGGTGGAGCAAGCCAGGCCTCAAACCACGAGAAGCTCCGGCCAAAATGCAGCCAAAATGCATCCCACATCTGGGAGAATCTCAACAGCAGGGGGTGGAGCAAGCCAGGCCTCAAACCACGAGAAGCTCCAGCCCAAAAGGCAGCCAAAATCCAGCCCACATCCGGGAGAATATCAAGAGCAGGGGGTGGAGCAAGCCAGGCCTCAAACCACGAGAAGCTCCAGCCGCAAAGGCAACCAAAATGAAGCCCACATCCGGGAGAATCTCAAGAGCAGGGGGTGGAGCAAGCCAGGCCTCAAACCACGAGAAGCTCCAGCCCAAAAGGCAGCCAAAATGCAGCCCACATCCGGGAGAATCTCAAGAGCAGGGGGTGGAGCATGCCAGGCCTCAAACCATGAGAAGCTCCAGCCCAAAATGTACCCAAAATGCAGCCCACATCCAGGAGAATATCAAGAGCAGGGGGTGGAGCAAGCCAGGCCTCAAACCTCGAGAAGCTCCAGCCCAACAGGCAGCCAAAATGCAGCCCACATCCGGGAGAATCTCAAGAGCAGGGGGTGGAGCAAGCCAGGCCTCAAACCACGAGAAGCTCCGGCCAAAATGCAGCCAAAATGCAGCCCACATCTGGGAGAATCTCAAGAGCAGGGGGTGGAGCAAGCCAGGCCTCAAACCACGAGAAGCTCCAGCCCAAAAGGCAGCCAAAATCCAGCCCACATCCGGGAGAATCTCAAGAGCAGGGGGTGGAGCAAGCCAGGCCTCAAACCACGAGAAGCTCCAGCCCAAAAGGCAGCCAAAATCCAGCCCACATCCGGGAGAATCTCAAGAGCAGGGGGTGGAGCAAGCCAGGCCTCAAACCACGAGAAGCTCCAGCCCAAAAGGCAGCCAAAATGCAGCCCACATCCGGGAGAATCTCAAGAGCAGGGGGTGGAGCAAGCCAGGCCTCAAACAAGGAAAATTTCCAGACCAAAATGCAACCACAAATGCAGCCCACATCCGGGAGAATATCAAGAGCAGGGGGTGGAGCAAGGCAGGCCTCAAACCATGAGAAGCTCCAGCCCAAAATGCAGCCAAACTCCAGCCCACATCGGGGAGAATATCATGCAGAGGGGGTGGAGCAAGCCAGGCTTCAAAGCACGAGAAGCTCCAGCCGCAAAGGCAACCAAAATGAAGCCCACATCCGGGAGAATCTCAAGAGCAGGGGGTGGAGCAAGCCAGGCCTCAAACCACGAGAAGCTCCAGCCCAAAAGGCAGCCAAAATGCAGCCCACATCCGGGAGAATCTCAAGAGAAGGGGGTGGAGCAAGCCAGGCCTCAAACCATGAGAAGCTCCAGCCCAAAATGTACCCAAAATGCAGCCCACATCCAGGAGAATATCAAGAGCAGGGGGTGGAGCAAGCCAGGCCTCAAACCTCGAGAAGCTCCAGCCCAAAAGGCAGCCAAACTCCAGCCCACATCGGGGAGAATATCATGCAGAGGGGGTGGAGCAAGCCAGGCTTCAAAGCACGAGAATCTCCAGCCCAAATGGCAGCCAAACTCCAGACCACATCAGGGAGAATGTCAAGAGCAGGGGTTGGAGCAAGCCAGGCCTCAAACAACGAAAATTTCCAGCCAAAATGCAACCACAATCCAGCCCACATCCGGGAGAATATCAAGAGCAGGGGGTGGAGCAAGCCAGGCCTCAAACCACAACAAGCTCCAGCCCAAAAGGCAGCCAAAATGCAGCCCACCTCCGGGAGAATCTCAAGAGCAGGGGGTGGAGCAAGCCAGGCCTCAAACCACGAGAAGCTCCAGCCCAAAAGGCAGCCAAAATCCAGCCCACATCCGGGAGAATATCATACAGAGGGGGTGGAGCAAGCCAGGCCTCAAACCACGAGAAGCTCCAACCCAAAATGCAGCCAAACTCCAGCCCACACCCGGGAGAATATCATACAGAGGGGGTGGAGCAAGCCAGGCCTCAAACCACGAGAAGCTCCAGACCAAAATGCAGCCATAATGCACTCCACATCCAGGAGAATATCAAGAGCAGGGGTTGAAGCAAGCCAGGCTTCAAACCACGAGAAGCTCCAGCCCAAAAGGCAGCCAAAATCCAGCCCACATCCGGGAGAATATCAAGAGCAGGCGGTGGAGCAAGGCAGGCCCCAATCCACGAGAAGCTCCAGCCCAAAAGGCAACCAAAATGCAGCCCACATCCGGGAGAATATCAAGAGCAGCGGCTAGAGCAAGCCAGGCCTCAAACCACGAGAAGCTCCAGCCCAAAAGTCAGCCAAACTCAAGACCACATCCGGGAGAATATCAAGAGCAGGGGGTGGAGCAAGGCAGGCCTCAAACCACGAGAAGCTCCAGCCCAAAAGGCAGCCAAACTCCAGACCACATCCGGGAGAATATGAAGAGCAGGGGGTAGAGCAAGCCAGGCCTCAAACCACGAGAAGCTCCAGCCCAAAAGGCAGCCAAAATCCAGCCCACATCCGGGAGAATCTCAAGAGCAGGGGGTGGAGCAAGCCAGGCCTCAAACCACGAGAAGCTCCAGCCCAAAAGGCAGCCAAAATGCAGCCCACATCCGGGAGAATCTCAAGAGCAGGGGGTGGAGCAAGCCAGGCCTCAAACAAGGAAAATTTCCAGACCAAAATGCAACCACAAATGCAGCCCACATCCGGGAGAATATCAAGAGCAGGGGGTGGAGCAAGGCAGGCCTCAAACCATGAGAAGCTCCAGCCCAAAATGCAGCCAAACTCCAGCCCACATCGGGGAGAATATCATGCAGAGGGGGTGGAGCAAGCCAGGCTTCAAAGCACGAGAAGCTCCAGCCGCAAAGGCAACCAAAATGAAGCCCACATCCGGGAGAATCTCAAGAGCAGGGGGTGGAGCAAGCCAGGCCTCAAACCACGAGAAGCTCCAGCCCAAAAGGCAGCCAAAATGCAGCCCACATCCGGGAGAATCTCAAGAGAAGGGGGTGGAGCAAGCCAGGCCTCAAACCATGAGAAGCTCCAGCCCAAAATGTACCCAAAATGCAGCCCACATCCAGGAGAATATCAAGAGCAGGGGGTGGAGCAAGCCAGGCCTCAAACCTCGAGAAGCTCCAGCCCAAAAGGCAGCCAAACTCCAGCCCACATCGGGGAGAATATCATGCAGAGGGGGTGGAGCAAGCCAGGCTTCAAAGCACGAGAATCTCCAGCCCAAATGGCAGCCAAACTCCAGACCACATCAGGGAGAATGTCAAGAGCAGGGGTTGGAGCAAGCCAGGCCTCAAACAACGAAAATTTCCAGCCAAAATGCAACCACAATCCAGCCCACATCCGGGAGAATATCAAGAGCAGGGGGTGGAGCAAGCCAGGCCTCAAACCACAACAAGCTCCAGCCCAAAAGGCAGCCAAAATGCAGCCCACCTCCGGGAGAATCTCAAGAGCAGGGGGTGGAGCAAGCCAGGCCTCAAACCACGAGAAGCTCCAGCCCAAAAGGCAGCCAAAATCCAGCCCACATCCGGGAGAATATCATACAGAGGGGGTGGAGCAAGCCAGGCCTCAAACCACGAGAAGCTCCAACCCAAAATGCAGCCAAACTCCAGCCCACACCCGGGAGAATATCATACAGAGGGGGTGGAGCAAGCCAGGCCTCAAACCACGAGAAGCTCCAGACCAAAATGCAGCCATAATGCACTCCACATCCAGGAGAATATCAAGAGCAGGGGTTGAAGCAAGCCAGGCTTCAAACCACGAGAAGCTCCAGCCCAAAAGGCAGCCAAAATCCAGCCCACATCCGGGAGAATATCAAGAGCAGGCGGTGGAGCAAGGCAGGCCCCAATCCACGAGAAGCTCCAGCCCAAAAGGCAACCAAAATGCAGCCCACATCCGGGAGAATATCAAGAGCAGCGGCTAGAGCAAGCCAGGCCTCAAACCACGAGAAGCTCCAGCCCAAAAGTCAGCCAAACTCAAGACCACATCCGGGAGAATATCAAGAGCAGGGGGTGGAGCAAGGCAGGCCTCAAACCACGAGAAGCTCCAGCCCAAAAGGCAGCCAAACTCCAGACCACATCAGGGAGAATATCAAGAGCAGGGGGTGGAGCAAGCCAGGCCTCAAACCACGAGAAGCTCCAGCCCACGAGGCAGCCAAAATCCAGGCCACATCCGGGAGAATCTCAAGAGCAGGGGGTGGAGCAAGCCAGGCCTCAAACCACGAGAAGCTCCAGCCCAAAAGGCAGCCAAACTCCAGACCACATCCGGGAGAATATCAAGAGCAGGGGGTGGAGCAAGGCAGGCCTCAAACCAGCAGAAGCTCCAGTCCAAAAGGCAGCCAAAATGCAGCCCATATCTGGGAGAATCTCAAGAGCAGGGGGTGGAGCAAGCCAGGCCTCAAACCACGAGAAGCTCCAGCCCAAAAGGCAGCCAAAATCCAGACCACGATGAGAAGAATATCAAGAGCAGGGGGTGGAACAAGCCAGGCCTCAAACCACGAGAAGTTCCTGCCCAAAAGGAAGCCAAATTCCAGCCCACATCCGGGAGAATATCAAGAGCAGGGGGTGGAGCAAGGCAGGCCTCAAACCACGAGAAGCTCCAGCCCACAAGGCAGCCAAAATCCAGCCCACATCCAAAAGAATCTCAAGAGCAGGGGGTGGAGCAAGGCAGGCCTCAAATCACGAGAAGCTCCAGCCCAAAATGCAGCCAAAATACAGCCCACATCCGGGAGAATCTCAAGAGCAGGGGGTGGAGCAAGCCAGGCCTCAAACCACGAGAAGCTCCAGCCCAAAATGCAGCCAAACTCCAGCCCACATCGGGGAGAATATCATGCAGAGGGGGTGGAGCAAGCCAGGCTTCAAAGCACGAGAATCTCCAGCCCAAATGGCAGCCAAACTCCAGACCACATCAGGGAGAATATCAAGAGCAGGGGGTGGAGCAAGCCAGGCCTCAAACAACGAAAATTTCCAGCCAAAATGCAACCACAATCCAGCCCACATCCGGGAGAATATCAAGAGCAGGGGGTGGAGCAAGCCAGGCCTCAAACCACGAGAAGCTCCAGCCCAAAACGCAGCCAAAATGCAGCCCACCTCCGGGAGAATCTCAAGAGCAGGGGGTGGAGCAAGCCAGGCCTCAAACCACGAGAAGCTCCAACCCAAAATGCAGCCAAACTCCAGCCCACACCCGGGAGAATATCATACAGAGGGGGTGGAGCAAGCCAGGCCTCAAACCACGAGAAGCTCCAGACCAAAATGCAGCCATAACGCAGTCCACATCCAGGAGAATATCAAGAGCAGGGGCTGAAGCCAGCCAGGCTTCAAACCACGAGAAGCTCCAGCCCAAAAGGCAGCCAAAATCCAGCCCACATCCGGGAGAATATCAAGAGCAGGGGGTGGAGCAAGGCAGGCCCCAATCCACGAGAAGCTCCAGCCCAAAAGGCAGCCAAAATGCAGCCCACATCCGGGAGAATATCAAGAGCAGCAGCTAGAGCAAGCCAGGCCTCAAACCACGAGAAGCTCCAGTCCAAAATGCAGTCAAAATACAGCCCACATCCGGGAGAATATCAAAAGCAGGGGGTGGAGCAAGGCAGGCCTCAAACCACGAGAAGCTCCAGCCCAAGAATCAGCCAAAATCCAGCCCACATCCGGGAGAATCTGAAGAGCAGGGGGTGGAGCAAGCCAGGCCTCAAACCACGAGAAGCTCCAGCCCAAAAGGCAGCCAAACTCCAGCCCACATCCGGGAGAATCTCAAGAGCAGGGGGTGGAGCAAGCCAGGCCTCAAACCACGAGAAGCTCCAGCCCAAAAGGCAGCCAAACTCCAGACCACGATGAGAAGAATATCAAGAGCAGGGGGTGGAAAAAGCCAGGCCTCAAACCACGAGAAGCTCCAGCCCAAAATGCAGCCAAAATGCAGCCCACATCCGGGAGAATATGAAGAGCAGGGGGTGGAGCAAGCCAGGCCTCAAACAACGAAAATTTCCAGCCCAAAATGCAACCACTAATGCAGCCCACATCCGGGAGAATATCAAGAGCAGCGGCTAGAGCAAGCCAGGCCTCAAACCACGAGAAGCTCCAGCCCAAAAGGCAGCCAAAATCCAGCCCACATCCGGGAGAATCTCAAGAGCAGGGGGTGGAGCAAGCCAGGCCTCAAACCACGAGAAGCTCCAGCCCAAAATGCAACCACAAATGCAGCCCACATCCGGGAGAATCTCAAGAGGAGGGGGTGGAGCAAGCCAGGCCTCAAACCACGAGAAGCTCCAGCCCAAAAGGCAGCCAAATGCCAGCCCACATCCGGGAGGATCTCAAGAGCAGGGGGTGGAGCAAGGCAGGCCCCAATCCACGAGAAGCTCCAGCCCAAAAGGCAACCAAAATGCAGCCCACATCCTGGAGAATATCAAGAGCTGCCACTAGAGCAAGCCAGGCCTCAAACCTCGAGAAGCTCCAGTCCAAAAGGCAGCCAAAATACAGCCCACATCTGGGAGAATCTCAAGAGCAGGGGGTGGAGCAAGGCAGGCCTCAAACCACGAGAAGCTCCAGCCCAAAAGGCAGCCAAAATCCAGCCCACATCCGGGAGAATCTCAAGAGCAGGGGGTGGAGCAAGCCAGGCCTCAAACCACGAGAAGCTCCAGCCCAAAATGCACCCAAATTCCAGACCACATCAGGGAGAATATCAAGAGCAGGGGGTGGAGCAAGCCAGGCCTCAAACAACGAAAATTTCCAGCCCAAAATGCAACCACAAATGCAGCCCACATCCGGGAGAATATCAAGAGCAGGGGGTGGAGCAAGGCAGGCCTCAAACCATGAGAAGCTCCAGCCCAAAAGGCAGCCAAAATCCAGCCCACATCCGGGAGAATATCAAGAGCAGGGGGTGGAGCAAGCCAGGCCCCAAACCACGAGAAGCTCCAGTCCAAAATGCAGCCAATCTCCAGCCCACACCGGGGAGAATATCATGCAGAGGGGGTGGAGCAAGCCAGGCTTCAAAGCACGAGAATCTCCAGCCCAAAAGGCAGCCAAAATCCAACCAACCCACGCGAAAATCTCAAGAGCAGGGGGTGGAGCAAGCCAGGCCTCAAACCTCGAGAAGCTCCAGCCCAAAAGGCAGCCAAAATGCAGCCCAAATCCGGGAGAATCTCAAGAGCAGGGGGTGGAGCAAGCCAGGCCTCAAACCACGAGAAGCTCCAGCCCAAAAGGCAGCCAAACTCCAGACCACATCAGGGAGAATCTCAAGAGCAGGGGGTGGAGCAAGCCAGGCCTCAAACAACGAAAATTTCCAGCCCAAAATGCAACCACAAATGCAGCCCACATCCGGGAGAATATCAAGAGCAGGGGGTGGAACAAACCAGGCCTCAAAGAACAAGAAGCTCCAGCCCAAAAGGCAGCCAAAATGCAGGCCACATCCGGGAGAATATCAAGAGCAGGGAGTGGAGCAAGCCAGGCCTGAAACCACAAGAAGCTCCAGCCCAAAAGGCAGCCAAAATGCAGCCCACATCCAGGAGAATATCATGGGTAGGGGGTGGAGAAAGCCAGGCCCCAAACCACGAGAAGCTCCAGCCCAAAAGGCAGCCAAAATGCAGCCCACCTGCGGGAGAATATCAAGAGCAGCGGCTGGAGCAAGGCAGGCCCCAAAGCACAAGAATCTCCAGCCAAAAAAGGCAGCCAAAATCCAGGCCACATCCGGGAGAATATGAAGACCAGGGGGTGGAGCAAGCCAGGCCTCAAACAACGAAAATTTCCAGCCCAAAATGCAACCAAAATCCAGCCCACATCCAGGAGAATATCAAGAGCAGGGGGTGGAGCAAGGCAGGCCCCAATCCACGAGAAGCTCCAGCCCAAAAGGCAACCAAAATGCAGCCCACATCCGGGAGAATATCAAGAGCAGGGGGTGGAGCAAGCCAGGCCTCAAACCACGAGAAGCTCCAGCCCAAAAGTCAGCCAAACTCCAGACCACATCAGGGAGAATCTCAAGAACAGGGGGTGGAGCAAGCCAGGCCTCAAACCACGAGAAGCTCTAGCCCACAAGGCAGCCAAAATGCAGCCCACATCGGGGACAATATCAAGAGCAGGGGGTGGAGCAAGCCAGGCCTCAAAAAACGGAAATTTCCAGCCCAAAGGCAACCAAAATGCAGGCCACATGCTGGAGAATATCAAGAGCAGCGCCTGGAGCAAGCCAGGCCTCAAACCACGAGAAGCTCCAGCCCACGAGGCAGCCAAAATGCAGCCCACATCCAGGAGAATATCATGGGCAGGGGGTGGAGCAAGCCAGGCCTCAAACCACGAGAAGCTCCAGTCCAAAAGGCACCCAATCTCCAGACCACATCCGGGAGAATCTCAAGAGCAGGGGGTGGAGCAAGGCAGGCCCCAATCCACGAGAAGCTCCAGCCCAAAAGGCAGCCAAAATGCAGCCCACATCCGGGAGAATCTCAAGAGCAGGGGGTGGAACAAGCCAGGCCTCAAACCACGAGAAGCTCCAGCCCAAAATGCAGCCAAACTCCAGACCACGATGAGAAGAATATCAAGAGCAGGGGGTGGAACAAGCCAGGCCTCAAACCATGAGAAGCTCCAGCCCAAAATGCAGCCAAAATCCAGGCCACATCCGGGAGAATATGAAGAGCAGGGGGTGGAGCAAGGCAGGCCTCAAACAACGAAAATTTCCAGCCCAAAATGCAACCACTAATGCAGCCCACATCCGGGAGAATCTCAAGAGCAGCGGCTAGAGCAAGCCAGGCCTCAAATCACGAGAAGCTCCAGCCCAAAAGGCAGCCAAAATCCAGCCCACATCCGGGAGAATCTCAAGAGCAGGGGGTGGAGCAAGCCAGGCCTCAAACCACGAGAAGCTCCAGCCCAAAAGGCAGCCAAAATCCAGACCACATCAGGGAGAATCTCAAGAGCAGGGGGTGGAGCAAGCCAGGCCTCAAACCACGAGAAGCTCCAGCCCAAAAGGCAGCCAAAATCCAGCCCACATCCAGGAGAATATCAAGAGCAGGGGGTGGAGCAAGCCAGGCCCCAAACCACGAGAAGCTCCAGTCCAAAAGGCAGCCAAAATCCAGCCCACATCCGGGAGAATCTCAAGAGCAGGGGGTGGAGCAAGCCAGGCCTCAAACCACGAGAAGCTCCAACCCAAAATGCAGCCAATCTCCAGCCCACACCGGGGAGAATATCATGCAGAGGGGGTGGAGCAAGCCAGGCTTCAAAGCACGAGAATCTCCAGCCCAAAAGGCAGCCAAAATCCAACCAACCCACGGGAAAATCTCAAGAGCAGGGGGTGGAGCAAGCCAGGCCTCAAACCACGAGAAGCTCCAGCCCAAAATGCAGCCAAAATGCAGCCCACATCCGGGAGAATCTCAAGAGCAGGGGGTGGAGCAAGCCAGGCCTCAAACCACGAGAAGCTCCAGCCCAAAAGGCAGCCAAACTCCAGACCACATCAGGGAGAATCTCAAGAGCAGGGGGTGGAGCAAGCCAGGCCTCAAACCACGAGAAGCTCCAGCCCAAAAGGCAGCCAAAATCCAGCCCACATCCGGGAGAATCTCAAGAGCAGGGGGTGGAGCAAGCCAGGCCTCAAACCACGAGAAGCTCCAGCCCAAAAGGCAGCCAAACTCCAGACCACATCCGGGAGAATCTCAAGAGCAGGGGGTGGAGCAAGCCAGGCCTCAAACCACGAGAAGCTCCAGCCCAAAAGGCAGCCAAAATCCAGCCCACATCCGGGAGAATCTCAAGAGCAGGGGGTGGAGCAAGCCAGGCCTCAAACCACGAGAAGCTCCAGCCCACAAGGCAGCCAAAATCCAGCCCACATCCAAGAGAATATCAAGAGCAGGGGGGTGGAGAAAGCCAGGCCTCAAACCACGAGAAGCTCCAGCCCAAAAGGCAGCCAAATGCCAGCCCACATCCGGGAGAATCTCAAGAGCAGGGGGTGGAGAAAGCCAGGCCTCAAACCACGAGAAGCTCCAGCCCAAAAGCCAGCCAAAATCCAGCCCATATCCAGGAGAATATCAAGAGCAGGGGGTGGAGCAAGGCAGGCCTCAAACCACGAGAAGCTCCAGCCCAAAAGGCAGCCAAAATGCAGCCCACCTCCGGGAGAATCTCAAGAGCAGGGGGTGGAGCAAGGCAGGCCTCAAACCACGAGAAGCTCCAGCCCAAAAGGCAGCCAACTGCCAGCCCACATCCAGGAGAATCTCAAGAGCAGGGGTTGGAGCAAGCCAGGCTTCAAACCACGAGAAGCTCCAGCCCAAAATGCAGCCAAACTCCAGCCCACATCCGGGAGAATCTCAAGAGCAGGGGGTGGAGCAAGGCAGGCCCCAATCCACGAGAAGCTCCAGCCCAAAATGCAAACAAAATGCAGCCCACATCCGGGAGAATATCAAGAGCAGGGGGTGGAGCAAGCCAGGCCTCAAACCATGAGAAGCTCCAGCCCAAAAGGCAGCCAAAATCCAGCCCACATCCGGGAGAATATCAAGAACAGGGGGTGGAGCAAGCCAGGCCTCAAACCACGAGAAGCTCCAACCCAAAATGCAGCCAAACTCCAGCCCACATCGGGGAGAATATCATGCAGAGGGGGTGGAGCAAGCCAGGCTTCAAAGCACGAGAATCTCCAGCCCAAAAGGCAGCCAAAATCCAACCAACCCACGGGAAAATCTCAAGAGCAGGGGGTGGAGAAAGCCAGGCCTCAAACCACGAGAAGCTCCAGCCCAAATGGCAGACAAACTCCAGACCACATCAGGGAGAATATCAAGAGCAGGGGGTGGAGCAAGCCAGGCCTCAAACAACGAAAATTTCCAGCCAAAATGCAACCACAATCCAGCCCACATCCGGGAGAATATCAAGAGCAGGGGGTGGAGCAAGCCAGGCCTCAAACCACGAGAAGCTCCAGCCCAAAAGGCAGCCAAAATGCAGCCCACATCCGGCAGAATCTCAAGAGCAGGGGGTGGAGCAAGCCAGGCCTCAAACCACGAGAAGCTCCAGCCCAAAAGGCACCCAAATTCCAGACCACATCAGGGAGAATATCAAGAGCAGGGGGTGGAGCAAGCCAGGCCTCAAACAACGAAAAATTCCAGCCCAAAATGCAACCACAAATGCAGCCCACATCCGGGAGAATATCAAGAGCAGGGGGTGGAGCAAGCCAGGCCTCAAACCACGAGAAGCTCCAGACCAAAATGCAGCCATAACGCACTCCACATCCAGGAGAATATCAAGAGCAGGGGTTGAAGCCAGCCAGGCTTCAAACCACGAGAAGCTCCAGCCCAAAAGGCAGCCAAAATGCAGCCCACATCCGGGAGAATATCAAGAGCAGCGGCTAGAGCAAGCCAGGCCTCAAACCACGAGAAGCTCCAGTCCAAAATGCAGTCAAAATACAGCCCACATCCGGGAGAATATCAAAAGCGGGGGGTGGAGCAAGGCAGGCCTCAAACCACGAGAAGCTCCAGCCCAAAAGGCAGCCAAAATCTAGCCCACATCCGGGAGAATCTCAAGAGCAGGGGGTGGAGCAAGCCAGGCCTCAAACCACGAGAAGCTCCAGCCCAAAAGGCAGCCAAACTCCAGCCCACATCCGGGAGAATATCAAGAGCAGGGGGTGGAGCAAGCCAGGCCTCAAACCACGAGAAGCTCCAGCCCAAAAGGCAGCCATAATCCAGCACACATCCGGGAGAATCTCAGGAGCATGGGGTGGAGCAAGGCAGGCCTCAAACAACGAAAATTTCCAGCCCAAAATGCAACCACAAATGCAGCCCACATCCGGGAGAATATCAAGAGCGGGGGGTGGAGCAAGGCAGGCCTCAAACCACGAGAAGCTCCAGCCCAATAGGCAGCCAAAATGCAGCGCACATTCGGGAGAATCTCAAGAGCAGGGGGTGGAGCAAGCCAGGCCTCAAACTACAAGAAGCTACAGCCCAATAGGCAGCCAAAATGCAGCGCACATTCGGGGGAATCTCAAGAGCAGGGGGTGGAGCAAGCCAGGCCTCAAACTACAAGAAGCTACAGCCCAAAAGGCAGCCAAAATCCAGCCCACATCCTAGAGAATATCAAGAGCAGGGGGTGGAGCAAGGCAGGCCCCAATCCACGAGAAGCTCCAGCCCAAAAGGCAACCAAAATGCAGCCCACATCCGTGAGAATATCAAGAGCAGCGGCTAGAGCAAGCCAGGCCTCAAACCACGAGAAGCTCCAGTCCAAAAGGCAGCCAAAATCCAGCCCACATCCGGGAGAATCTCAAGAGCAGGGGGTGGAGCAAGCCAGGCCTCAAACCACGAGAAGCTCCAGCCCACAAGGCAGCCAAAATACAGCCCACATCAGGGAGAATATCAAGAGCAGGGGGTGGAGCAAGCCAGGCCTCAAACAACGAAAATTTCCAGCCAAAATGCAACCACAATCCAGCCCACATCCGGGAGAATATCATGCAGAGGGGGTGGAGCAAGCCAGGCTTCAAAGCACGAGAATCTCCAGCCCAAAAGGCAGCCAAAATCCAACCAACCCACGGGAAAATCTCAAGAGCAGGGGGTGGAGAAAGCCAGGCCTCAAACCACGAGAAGCTCCAGCCCAAATGGCAGAGAAACTCCAGACCACATCAGGGAGAATATCAAGAGCAGGGGGTGGAGCAAGCCAGGCCTCAAAAAACGAAAATTTCCAGCCAAAATGCAACCACAATCCAGCCCACATCCGGGAGAATATCATGAGCAGGGGGTGGAGCAAGCCAGGCCTCAAACCACGAGAAGCTCCAGCCCAAAAGGCAGCCAAAATGCAGCCCACATCCGGCAGAATCTCAAGAGCAGGGGGTGGAGCAAGCCAGGCCTCAAACCACGAGAAGCTCCAGCCCAAAAGGCACCCAAATTCCAGACCACATCAGGGAGAATATCAAGAGCAGGGGGTGGAGCAAGCCAGGCCTCAAACAACGAAAAATTCCAGCCCAAAATGCAACCACAAATGCAGCCCACATCCAGGAGAATATCAAGAGCAGGGGGTGGAGCAAGCCAGGCCTCAAACCACGAGAAGCTCCAACCCAAAATGCAGCCAAACTCCAGCCCACACCCGGGAGAATATCATACAGAGGGGGTGGAGCAAGCCAGGCCTCAAACCACGAGAAGCTCCAGACCAAAATGCAGCCATAACGCACTCCACATCCAGCAGAATATCAAGAGCAGGGGTTGAAGCCAGCCAGGCTTCAAACCACGAGAAGCTCCAGCCCAAAAGGCAGCCAAAATGCAGCCCACATCCGGGAGAATATCAAGAGCAGCGGCTAGAGCAAGCCAGGCCTCAAACCACGAGAAGCTCCAGTCCAAAATGCAGTCAAAATACAGCCCACATCCGGGAGAATCTCAAGAGCAGGGGGTGGAGCAAGCCAGGCCTCAAACCACGAGAAGCTCCAGCCCAAAAGGCAGCCAAAATGCAGCCCACATCCGGGAGAATCTCAAGAGCAGGGGGTGGAGCAAGCCAGGCCTCAAACCACGAGAAGCTCCAGCCCAAAAGGCAGCCAAACTCCAGCCCACATCCGGGAGAATCTCAAGAGCAGGGGGTGGAGCAAGCCAGGCCTCAAACCACGAGAAGCTCCAGCCCAAAAGGCAGCCATAATCCAGCCCACATCCGGGAGAATCTCAGGAGCATGGGGTGGAGCAAGGCAGGCCTCAAACAACGAAAATTTCCAGCCCAAAATGCAACCACAAATGCAGCCCACATAAGGGAGAATATCAAGAGCGGGGGGTGGAGCAAGGCAGGCCTCAAACCACGAGAAGCTCCAGCCCAATAGGCAGCCAAAATGCAGCGCACATTCGGGAGAATCTCAAGAGCAGGGGGTGGAGCAAGCCAGGCCTCAAACTACAAGAAGCTACAGCCCAATAGGCAGCCAAAATGCAGCGCACATTCGGGAGAATCTCAAGAGCAGGGGTTGGAGCAAGCCAGGCCTCAAACTACAAGAAGCTACAGCCCAAAAGGCAGCCAAAATCCAGCCCACATCCTAGAGAATATCAAGAGCAGGGGGTGGAGCAAGGCAGGCCCCAATCCACGAGAAGCTCCAGCCCAAAAGGCAACCAAAATGCAGCCCACATCCGTGAGAATATCAAGAGCAGCGGCTAGAGCAAGCCAGGCCTCAAACCACGAGAAGCTCCAGTCCAAAAGGCAGCCAAAATCCAGCCCACATCCGGGAGAATCTCAAGAGCAGGGGGTGGAGCAAGCCAGGCCTCAAACCACGAGAAGCTCCAGCCCAAAATGCAGCCAAAATGCAGCCCACATCCGGGAGAATCTCAAGAGCAGGGGGTGGAGCAAGCCAGGCCTCAAACCACGAGAAGCTCCAGCCCAAAAGGCAGCCAAAATCCAGACCACATCAGGGAGAATCTCAAGAGCAGGGGGTGGAGCAAGCCAGGCCTCAAACCACGAGAAGCTCCAGCCCAAAAGGCAGCCAAACTCCAGACCACATCCGGGAGAATCTCAAGAGCAGGGGGTGGGGCAAGCCAGGCCTCAAACCACGAGAAGCTCCAGCCCAAAATGCAGCCAAACTCCAGCCCACACCGGGGAGAATATCATGCAGAGGGGGTGGAGCAAGCCAGGCCTCAAACCACGAGAATCTCCAGCCCAAAAGGCAGCCAAAATCCAACCAACCCACGGGAAAATCTCAAGAGCAGGGGGTGGAGCAAGCCAGGCCTCAAACCACGAGAAGCTCCAGCCCAAAAGGCAGCCAAAATGCAGCGCACATTCGGGAGAATCTCAAGAGCAGGGGGTGGAGCAAGCCAGGCCTCAAACTACAAGAAGCTACAGCCCAAAAGGCAGCCAAAATCCAGCCCACATCCGGGAGAATATCAAGAGCAGGGGGTGGAGCAAGCCAGGCCCCAATCCACGAGAAGCTCCAGCCCAAAAGGCAACCAAAATGCAGCCCACATCCGTGAGAATATCAAGAGCAGCGGCTAGAGCAAGCCAGGCCTCAAACCACGAGAAGCTCCAGTCCAAAATGCAGTCAAAATCCAGCCCACATCCGGCAGAATCTCAAGAGCAGGGGGTGGAGCAAGACAGGCCTCAAACCACGAGAAGCTCCAGCCCAAAATGCAGCCAAACTCCAGCCCACCTCCGGGAGAATATCAAGAGCATCGGCTAGAGCAAGCCAGGCCTCAAACCACGAGAAGCTCCAGTCCAAAAGGCACCCAAAATGCAGCCCACATCCGGGACAATATCAAGAGCAGGGGGTGGAGCAAGCCAGGCCTCAAACCACGAGAAGCTCCTGCCCAAAAGGAAGCCAAATTCCCGGCCACATCCGGGAGAATATCAAGAGCAGGGGGTGGAGCAAGCCAGGCCTCAAACCACGAGAAGCTCCAGCCCACAAGGCAGCCAAAATACAGCCCACATCAGGGAGAATCTCAAGAGCAGGGGGTGGAGAAAGCCAGGCCTCAAACCACGAGAAGCTCCAGCCAAAAGGCAGCCAAATGCCAGCCCACATCCGGGAGAATCTCAAGAGCAGGGGGTGGAGAAAGGCAGGCCTCAAACCACGAGAAGCTCCAGCCCAAAAGGCAGCCAAACTCCAGCCCACATCCGGGAAAATCTCAAGAGCAGGTGGTGGAGCAAGGCAGGCCTCAAACCACGAGAAGCTCCAGCCCAAAAGGCAGCCAAATGCCAGCCCACATCCAGGAGAATATCAAGAGCAGGGGTTGGAGCAAGACACGCTTCAAAGCATGAGAATCTCCAGCCCAAAATGCAGCCAAAATCCAACCAACCCACGGGAGAATCTCAAGAGCAGGGGGTGGAGCAAGCCAGGCCTCAAATCACGAGAAGCTCCAGCCCAAAAAGGCAGCCAAAATGCAGCCCACATCCGGGAGAATATCAAGAGCAGCCGCTAGAGCAAGCCAGGCCTCAAACCACGAGAAGCTCCAGCCCAAAAGGCCGCCAAAATGCAGCCCACATCCGGGAGAATCTCAAGAGCAGGGGGTGGAGCAAGCCAGGCCTCAAACCACGAGAAGCTCCAGCCCAAAAGGCACCCAAATTCCAGACCACATCAGGGAGAATATCAAGAGCAGGGGGTGGAGCAAGGCAGGCCTCAAACCACGAGAAGCTCCAGCCCAAAATGCAACCACAAATGCAGCCCACATCCGGGAGAATATCAAGAGCAGGGGGTGGAGCAAGGCAGGCCTCAAACCATGAGAAGCTCCAGCCCAAAATGCACCCAAACTCCAGCCCACACCGGGGAGAATATTATGCAGAGGGGGTGGAGCAAGCCAGGCTTCAAAGCACGAGAATCTCCAGCCCAAAAGGCAGCCAAAATCCAACCAACCCACGGGAAAATCTCAAGAGCAGGGGGTGGAGCAAGCCAGGCCTCAAACCACGAGAAGCTCCAGCCCAAAAGGCAGCCAAAATGCAGCCCACATCCGGGAGAATATCAAGAGCAGTGCCTAGAGCAAGCCAGGCCTCAAACCACGAGAAGCTCCAGCCCAAAAGGCAGCCAAACTCCAGACCACATCCGGGAGAATCTCAAGAGCAGGGGCTGGAGCAAGCCAGGCCTCAAACCACGAGAAGCTCCAGCCCAAAAGGCAGCCAAAATCCAGCCCACATCCGGGAGAATCTCAAGAGCAGGTGGTGGAGCAAGCCAGGCCTCAAACAACGAAAATTTCCAGCCCAAAATGCAGCCAAAATGCAGCCCACATCCGGGAGAATATCAAGAGCAGGGGGTGGAGCAAGCCAGGCCTCAAACCACGAGAAGCTCCAGCCCAAAATGCAGCCAAAATCCAGCCCACATCCGGGAGAATCTCAAGAGCAGGGGGTGGAGCAAGCCAGGCCTCAAACCACGAGAAGCTCCAGCCCAAAAGGCAGCCAAAATCCAGACCACATCCGGGAGAATATGAAGAGCAGGGGGTAGAGCAAGCCAGGCCTCAAACCACGAAAATTTCCAGCCCAAAATGCAACAACAAATGCAGCCCACATCCGGGAGAATCTCAAGAGCAGGGGGTGGAGCAAACCAGGCCTCAAACCACGAGAAGCTCCAGCCCAAAAGGCAGCCACAATCCAACCAACCCACGGGAAAATCTCAAGAGCAGGGGGTGGAGCAAGCCAGGCCTCAAACCACGAGAAGCTCCAGCCCAAAAGGCAGCCAAAATCCAGCCCACATCCAAGAGAATATCAAGAGCAGGGGGTGGAGCAAGGCAGGCCCCAATCCACGAGAAGCTCCAGCCCAAAAGGCAACCAAAATGCAGCCCACATCCGGGAGAATATCAAGAGCAGCGGCTAGAGCAAGCCAGGCCTCAAACCACGAGAATCTCCAGTCCAAAAGGCAGCCAAAATACAGCCCACATCCGGGAGAATCTCAAGAGCAGGGGGTGGAGCAAGCCAGGCCTCAAACCACGAGAAGCTCCAGCCCAAAAGGCAGCCAAAATGCAGCCCACCTCCGGGAGAATCTCAAGAGCAGGGGGTGGAGCAAGCCAGGCCTCAAACCACGAGAAGCTCCAGCCCAAAAGGCAGCCAAAATGCAGCCCACATCCGGGAGAATCTCAAGAGCAGGGGGTGGAGCAAGCCAGGCCTCAAACCACGAGAAGCTCCAGCCCAAAAGGCAGCCAAAATGCAGCCCAAATCCGGGAGAATCTCAAGAGCAGGGGGTGGAGCAAGCCAGGCCTCAAACTACAAGAAGCTACAGCCCAAAATGCAGCCAAAATCCAGCCCACATCCTAGAGAATATCAAGAGCAGGGGGTGGAGCAAGCCAGTCCCCAATCCACGAGAAGCTCCAGCCCAAAAGGCAACCAAAATGCAGCCCACATCCGGGAGAATATCAAGAGCAGTGCCTAGAGCAAGCCAGGCCTCAAACCACGAGAAGCTCCAGACCAAAATGCAGCCATAACGCACTCCACATCCAGGAGAATATCAAGAGCAGGGGTTGAAGCCAGCCAGGCTTCAAACCACGAGAAGCTCCAGCCCAAAAGGCAGCCAAAATCCAGCCCACATCCGTGAGAATATCAAGAGCAGCGGCTAGAGCAAGCCAGGCCTCAAACCACGAGAAGCTCCAGTCCAAAATGCAGTCAAAATCCAGCCCACATCCGGGAGAATCTCAAGAGCAGGGGGTGGAGCAAGCCAGGCCTCAAACCACGAGAAGCTCCAGCCCAAAAGGCAGCCAAAATCCAGCCCACATCCGGGAGAATATCAAGAGCAGGGGGTGGAGCAAGCCAGGCCTCAAACCACGAGAAGCTCCAGCCCAAAAGGCAGCCAAACTCTAGACCACGATGAGAAGAATCTCAAGAGCAGGGGGTGGAACAAGCCAGGCCTCAAACCACGAGAAGCTCCAGCCCAAAATGCAGCCAAAATCCAGGCCACATCCGGGAGAATATCAAGAGCAGGGGGTGGAGCAAGCCAGGCCTCAAACCACGAGAAGCTCCAGCCCAAAAGGCAGACAATATCCAGCCCACATCCGGGAGAATCTCAAGAGCAGGGGGTGGAGCAAGGCAGGCCTCAATCCACGAGAAGCTCCAGCCCAAAAGGCAACCAAAATGCAGCCCACATCCGTGAGAATATCAAGAGCAGCGGCTAGAGCAAGCCAGGCCTCAAACCACGAGAAGCTCCAGTCCAAAATGCAGTCAAAATCCAGCCCACATCCGGCAGAATCTCAAGAGCAGGGGGTGGAGCAAGACAGGCCTCAAACCACGAGAAGCTCCAGCCCAAAAGGCAGCCAAACTCCAGCCCACATCCGGGAGAATATCAAGAGCAGGGGGTGGAGCAAGCCAGGCCTCAAACCATGAGAAGCTCCAGCCCAAAATGCAGCCAAAATCGAGGCCACATCCGGGAGAATATGAAGAGCAGGGGGTGGAGCAAGCCAGGCCTCAAACCACGAGAAGCTCCAGCCCAAAATGCAGCCAAACTCCAGCCCACCTCCGGGAGAATATCAAGAGCATCGGCTAGAGCAAGCCAGGCCTCAAACCACGAGAAGCTCCAGTCCAAAAGGCAGCCAAAATACAGTCCATATCCGGGAGAATCTCAAGAGCAGGGGGTGGAGCAAGCCAGGCCTCAAACCACGAGAAGCTCCAGTCCAAAAGGCACCCAAAATGCAGCCCACATCCGGGACAATATCAAGAGCAGGGGGTGGAGCAAGCCAGGCCTCAAACCACGAGAAGCTCCTGCCCAAAAGGAAGCCAAATTCCCGGCCACATCCGGGAGAATATCAAGAGCAGCGGGTGGAGCAAGGCAGGCCTCAAACCACGAGAAGCTCCAGCCCACAAGGCAGCCAAAATACAGCCCACATCAGGGAGAATATCAAGAGCAGGGGGTGGAGAAAGCCAGGCCTCAAACCACGAGAAGCTCCAGCCAAAAGGCAGCCAAATGCCAGCCCACATCCGGGAGAATCTCAAGAGCAGGGGGTGGAGAAAGGCAGGCCTCAAACCACGAGAAGCTCCAGCCCAAAAGGCAGCCAAAATCCAGCCCACATCCGGGAAAATCTCAAGAGCAGGTGGTGGAGCAAGGCAGGCCTCAAACCACGAGAAGCTCCAGCCCAAAAGGCAGCCAAATGCCAGCCCACATCCAGGAGAATATCAAGAGCAGGGGTTGGAGCAAGACACGCTTCAAAGCATGAGAATCTCCAGCCCAAAATGCAGCCAAAATCCAACCAACCCACGGGAGAATCTCAAGAGCAGGGGGTGGAGCAAGCCAGGCCTCAAATCACGAGAAGCTCCAGCCCAAAAGGCAGCCAAAATGCAGCCCACATCCGGGAGAATATCAAGAGCAGCCGCTAGAGCAAGCCAGGCCTCAAACCACGAGAAGCTCCAGCCCAAAAGGCCGCCAAAATGCAGCCCACATACGGGAGAATCTCAAGAGCAGGGGGTGGAGCAAGCCAGGCCTCAAACCACGAGAAGCTCCAGCCCAAAAGGCACCCAAATTCCAGACCACATCAGGGAGAATATCAAGAGCAGGGGGTGGAGAAAGCCAGGCCTCAAACCACGAGAAGCTCCAGCCCAAAATGCAACCACAAATGCAGCCCACATCCGGGAGAATATCAAGAGCAGGGGGTGGAGCAAGCCAGTCCCCAATCCACGAGAAGCTCCAGCCCAAAAGGCAACCAAAATGCAGCCCACATCCGGGAGAATATCAAGAGCAGTGCCTAGAGCAAGCCAGGCCTCAAACCACGAGAAGCTCCAGACCAAAATGCAGCCATAACGCACTCCACATCCAGGAGAATATCAAGAGCAGGGGTTGAAGCCAGCCAGGCTTCAAACCACGAGAAGCTCCAGCCCAAAAGGCAGCCAAAATCCAGCCCACATCCGTGAGAATATCAAGAGCAGGGGGTGGAGCAAGCCAGGCCTCAAACCACGAGAAGCTCCAGCCCAAAAGGCAGCCAAAATCCAGCCCACATCCGGGAGAATCTCAAGAGCAGGGGGTGGAGCAAGCCAGGCCTCAAACCACGAGAAGCTCCAGCCCAAAAGGCAGCCAAACTCCAGACCACATCCGGGAGAATCTCAAGAGCAGGGGGTGGAGCAAGCCAGGCCTCAAACCACGAGAAGCTCCAGCCCAAAAGGCAGCCAAAATGCAGCCCACATCCGGGAGAATATGAAGAGCAGGGGGTGGAGCAAGCCAAGCCTCAAACCACGAGAAGCTCCAGCCCAAAATGCACCCAAACTCCAGCCCACACCGGGGAGAATATCATGCAGAGGGGGTGGAGCAAGCCAGGCCTCAAACCACGAGAAGCTCCAGCCCAAGAGGCAGCCAAAATGCAGCGCACATTCGGGAGAATCTCAAGAGCAGGGGGTGGAGCAAGCCAGGCCTCAAACTACAAGAAGCTACAGCCCAAAAGGCAGCCAAAATGCAGCCCACATCCGGGAGAAACTCTAGAACAGGGGGTGGAGCAAGCCAGGCCTCAAACCACGAGAAGCTCCAGCCCAAAAGGCAGCCAAAATCCAGCCCACATCCGGGAGAAACTCAAGAGCAGGTGGTGGAGCAAGCCAGGCCTCAAACAACGAAAATTTCCAGCCCAAAATGCAGCCAAAATGCAGCCCACATCCGGGAGAATCTCAAGAGCAGTGCCTAGAGCAAGCCAGGCCTCAAACCACGAGAAGCTCCAGCCCAAAAGGCAGCCAAACTCCAGACCACATCCGGGAGAATCTCAAGAGCAGGGGGTGGAGCAAGCCAGGCCTCAAACCACGAGAAGCTCCAGCCCAAAAGGCAGCCAAAATCCAGCCCACATCCGGGAGAATCTCAAGAGCAGGGGGTGGAGCAAGCCAGGCCTCAAACCACGAGAAGCTCCAGCCCAAAAGGCAGCCAAAATCCAGACCACATCCGGGAGAATATGAAGAGCAGGGGGTAGAGCAAGCCAGGCCTCAAACCACGAAAATTTCCAGCCCAAAATGCAGCCAAAATGCAGCCCACATCCGGGAGAATATCAAGAGCAGGGGGTGGAGCAAGCCAGGCCTCAAACCACGAGAAGCTCCAGCCCAAAAGGCAGCCAAAATCCAGCCCACATCCGGGAGAATCTCAAGAGCAGGGGGTGGAGCAAGCCAGGCCTCAAACCACGAGAAGCTCCAGCCCAAAAGGCAGCCAAAATGCAGCCCACATCCGGGAGAATATCAAGAGCAGGGGGTGGAGCAAGCCAGGCCTCAAACCACGAGAAGCTCCAGCCCAAAAGGCAGCCAAAATCCAGCCCACATCCGGGAGAATCTCAAGAGCAGGGGGTGGAGCAAGCCAGGCCTCAAACCACGAGAAGCTCCAGCCCAAAAGGCAGCCAAAATCCAGACCACATCCGGGAGAATATGAAGAGCAGGGGGTAGAGCAAGCCAGGCCTCAAACCACGAAAATTTCCAGCCCAAAATGCAACCACAAATGCAGCCCACATCCGGGAGAATCTCAAGAGCAGGGGGTGGAGCAAGCCAGGCCTCAAACCACGAGAAGCTCCAACCCAAAATGCAGCCAAACTCCAGCCCACACCGGGGAGAATATCATGCACAGGGGGTGGAGCAAGCCAGGCCTCAAACCACGAGAAGCTCCAACCCAAAATGCAGCCAAACTCCAGCCCACACCGGGGAGAATATCATGCACAGGGGGTGGAGCAAGCCAGGCCTCAAACCACGAGAAGCTACAGCCCAAAAGGCAGCCAAAATCCAGCCCACATCCGGGAGAATATCAAGAGCAGGGGGTGGAGCAAGGCAGGCCCCAATCCACGAGAAGCTCCAGCCCAAAAGGCAACGAAAATGCAGCCCACATCCGGGAGAATATCAAGAGCAGGGGGTGGAGCAAGCCAGGCCTCAAACCACGAGAATCTCCAGCCCAAAAGGCAGCCACAATCCAACCAACCCACGGGAAAATCTCAAGAGCAGGGGGTGGAGCAAGCCAGGCCTCAAACCTCGAGAAGCTCCAACCCACAAGGCAGCCAAAATCCAGCCCACATCCAAGAGAATATCAAGAGCAGGGGGTGGAGCAAGCCAGGCCTCAAACCATGAGAAGCTCCAGCCCAAAATGCAGCCAAAATCGAGGCCACATCCGGGAGAATATGAAGAGCAGGGGGTGGAGCAAGCCAGGCCTCAAACCACGAGAAGCTCCAGCCCAAAATGCAGCCAAACTCCAGCCCACCTCCGGGAGAATATCAAGAGCATCGGCTAGAGCAAGCCAGGCCTCAAACCACGAGAAGCTCCAGTCCAAAAGGCAGCCAAAATACAGTCCATATCCGGGAGAATCTCAAGAGCAGGGGGTGGAGCAAGCCAGGCCTCAAACCACGAGAAGCTCCAGTCCAAAAGGCACCCAAAATGCAGCCCACATCCGGGACAATATCAAGAGCAGGGGGTGGAGCAAGCCAGGCCTCAAACCACGAGAAGCTCCTGCCCAAAAGGAAGCCAAATTCCCGGCCACATCCGGGAGAATATCAAGAGCAGCGGGTGGAGCAAGGCAGGCCTCAAACCACGAGAAGCTCCAGCCCACAAGGCAGCCAAAATACAGCCCACATCAGGGAGAATATCAAGAGCAGGGGGTGGAGAAAGCCAGGCCTCAAACCACGAGAAGCTCCAGCCAAAAGGCAGCCAAATGCCAGCCCACATCCGGGAGAATCTCAAGAGCAGGGGGTGGAGAAAGGCAGGCCTCAAACCACGAGAAGCTCCAGCCCAAAAGGCAGCCAAACTCCAGCCCACATCCGGGAAAATCTCAAGAGCAGGTGGTGGAGCAAGCCAGGCCTCAAACCACGAGAAGCTCCAGCCCAAAAGGCAGCCAAAATCCAACCAACCCACGGGAGAATCTCAAGAGCAGGGGGTGGAGCAAGCCAGGCCTCAAATCACGAGAAGCTCCAGCCCAAAAGGCAGCCAAAATGGAGCCCACATCCGGGAGAATATCAAGAGCAGCCGCTAGAGCAAGCCAGGCCTCAAACCACGAGAAGCTCCAGCCCAAAAGGCCGCCAAAATGCAGCCCACATACGGGAGAATCTCAAGAGCAGGGGGTGGAGCAAGCCAGGCCTCAAACCACGAGAAGCTCCAGCCCAAAAGGCACCCAAATTCCAGACCACATCAGGGAGAATATCAAGAGCAGAGGGTGGAGAAAGCCAGGTCTCAAACCACGAGAAGCTCCAGCCCAAAATGCAACCACAAATGCAGCCCACATCCGGGAGAATATCAAGAGCAGGGGGTGGAGCAAGGCAGGCCTCAAACCATGAGAAGCTCCAGCCCAAAAGGCAGCCAAACTCCAGCCCACATCCGGGAGAATCTCAAGAGCAGGGGGTGGAGCAAGCCAGGCCTCAAACCACGAGAAGCTCCAGCCCAAAAGGCAGCCAAACTCCAGACCACATCCGGGAGAATCTCAAGAGCAGGGGGTGGAGCAAGCCAGGCCTCAAACCACGAGAAGCTCCAGCCCAAAAGGCAGCCAAAATGCAGCCCAAATCCGGGAGAATATGAAGAGCAGGGGGTGGAGCAAGCCAAGCCTCAAACCACGAGAAGCTCCAGCCCAAAATGCACCCAAACTCCAGCCCACACCGGGGAGAATATCATGCAGAGGGGGTGGAGCAAGCCAGGCTTCAAAGCACGAGAATCTCCAGCCCAAAAGGCAGCCAAAATCCAACCAACCCACGGGAAAATCTCAAGAGCAGGGGGTGGAGCAAGCCAGGCCTCAAACCACGAGAAGCTCCAGCCCAAGAGGCAGCCAAAATGCAGCGCACATTCGGGAGAATCTCAAGAGCAGGGGGTGGAGCAAGCCAGGCCTCAAACTACAAGAAGCTACAGCCCAAAAGGCAGCCAAAATGCAGCCCACATCCGGGAGAAACTCTAGAACAGGGGGTGGAGCAAGCCAGGCCTCAAACCACGAGAAGCTCCAGCCCAAAAGGCAGCCAAAATCCAGCCCACATCCGGGAGAATATCAAGAGCAGGTGGTGGAGCAAGCCAGGCCTCAAACAACGAAAATTTCCAGCCCAAAATGCAGCCAAAATGCAGCCCACATCCGGGAGAATATCAAGAGCAGTGCCTAGAGCAAGCCAGGCCTCAAACCACGAGAAGCTCCAGCCCAAAAGGCAGCCAAACTCCAGACCACATCCGGGAGAATCTCAAGAGCAGGGGGTGGAGCAAGCCAGGCCTCAAACCACGAGAAGCTCCAGCCCAAAAGGCAGCCAAAATCCAGCCCACATCCGGGAGAATCTCAAGAGCAGGTGGTGGAGCAAGCCAGGCCTCAAACAACGAAAATTTCCAGCCCAAAATGCAACCAAAATGCAGCCCACATCCGGGAGAATATCAAGAGCAGGGGGTGGAGCAAGCCAGGCCTCAAACCACGAGAAGCTCCAGCCCAAAAGGCAGCCAAAATCCAGCCCACATCCGGGAGAATCTCAAGAGCAGGGGGTGGAGCAAGCCAGGCCTCAAACCACGAGAAGCTCCAGCCCAAAAGGCAGCCAAAATCCAGACCACATCCGGGAGAATATGAAGAGCAGGGGGTAGAGCAAGCCAGGCCTCAAACCACGAAAATTTCCAGCCCAAAATGCAACCACAAATGCAGCCCACATCCGGGAGAATCTCAAGAGCAGGGGGTGGAGCAAGCCAGGCCTCAAACCACGAGAAGCTCCAACCCAAAATGCAGCCAAACTCCAGCCCACACCGGGGAGAATATCATGCACAGGGGGTGGAGCAAGCCAGGCCTCAAACCACGAGAAGCTCCAACCCAAAATGCAGCCAAACTCCAGCCCACACCGGGGAGAATATCATGCACAGGGGGTGGAGCAAGCCAGGCCTCAAACCACGAGAAGCTACAGCCCAAAAGGCAGCCAAAATCCAGCCCACATCCGGGAGAATATCAAGAGCAGGGGGTGGAGCAAGGCAGGCCCCAATCCACGAGAAGCTCCAGCCCAAAAGGCAACGAAAATGCAGCCCACATCCGGGAGAATATCAAGAGCAGGGGGTGGAGCAAGCCAGGCCTCAAACCACGAGAATCTCCAGCCCAAAAGGCAGCCACAATCCAACCAACCCACGGGAAAATCTCAAGAGCAGGGGGTGGAGCAAGCCAGGCCTCAAACCTCGAGAAGCTCCAACCCACAAGGCAGCCAAAATCCAGCCCACATCCAAGAGAATATCAAGAGCAGGGGGTGGAGAAAGCCAGGCCTCAAACGACGAGAAGCTCCAGCCCAAAAGGCAGCCAAAATCCAGCCCATATCCGGGAGAATCTCAAGAGCAGGGGGTGGAGCAAGGCAGGCCTCAAACCTCGAGAAGCTCCAGCCCAAAATGCAGCCAAAATGCAGCCCACATCCGGGAGAATCTCAAGAGCAGGGGGTGGAGCAAGCCAGGCCTCAAACCACGAGAAGCTCCAGCCCAAAAGGCAGCCAAAATCCAGCCCACATCCGGGAGAATCTCAAGAGCAGGGGGTGGAGCAAGCCAGGCCTCAAACCACGAGAAGCTCCAGCCCAAAAGGCAGCCAAACTCCAGACCACATCCGGGAGAATCTCAAGAGCAGGGGGTGGAGCAAGCCAGGCCTCAAACCACGAGAAGCTCCAGCCCAAAAGGCAGCCAAAATGCAGCCCACATCCGGGAGAATCTCAAGAGCAGGGGGTGGAGCAAGCCAGGCCTCAAACCACGAGAAGCTCCAGCCCAAAAGGCAGCCAAAATCCAGCCCACATCCAAGAGAATATCAAGAGCAGGGGGTGGAGCAAGGCAGGCCCCAATCCACGAGAAGCTCCAGCCCAAAAGGCAACCAAAATGCAGCCCACATCCGGGAGAATATCAAGAGCAGGGGGTGGAGCAAGCCAGGCCTCAAACCACGAGAATCTCCAGTCCAAAAGGCAGCCAAAATACAGCCCACATCCGGGAGAATCTCAAGAGCAGGGGGTGGAGCAAGCCAGGCCTCAAACCACGAGAAGCTCCAGCCCAAAAGGCAGCCAAAATGCAGCCCACCTCCGGGAGAATCTCAAGAGCAGGGGCTGGAGCAAGCCAGGCCTCAAACCACGAGAAGCTCCAGCCCAAAATGCAGCCAAAATGCAGCCCACATCCGGGAGAATCTCAAGAGCAGGGGGTGGAGCAAGCCAGGCCTCAAACCACGAGAAGCTCCAGCCCAAAAGGCAGCCAAAATGCAGCCCAAATCCGGGAGAATCTCAAGAGCAGGGGGTGGAGCAAGCCAGGCCTCAAACCACGAGAAGCTCCAACCCAAAATGCACCCAAACTCCAGCCCACACCGGGGAGAATATCATGCAGAGGGGGTGGAGCAAGCCAGGCTTCAAAGCACGAGAATCTCCAGCCCAAAAGGCAGCCAAAATCCAACCAACCCACGGGAAAATCTCAAGAGCAGGGGGTGGAGCAAGCCAGGCCTCAAACCACGAGAAGCTCCAGCCCAATAGGCAGCCAAAATGCAGCGCACATTGGGGAGAATCTCAAGAGCAGGGGGTGGAGCAAGCCAGGCCTCAAACTACAAGAAGCTACAGCCCAAAATGCAGCCAAAATCCAGCCCACATCCTAGAGAATATCAAGAGCAGGGGGTGGAACAAGCCAGGCCTCAAACCACGAGAAGCTCCAGCCCAAAAGGCAGCCAAAATCCAGCCCACATCCGGGAGAATATCAAGAGCAGGGGGTGGAGCAAGCCAGGCCTCAAACCACGAGAAGCTCCAGCCCAAAAGGCAACCAAAATCCAGCCCACATCCAGGAGAATATGAAGAGCATGGGGTGGAGCAAGCCAGGCCTCAAACAACGAAAATTTCCAGCCCAAAATGCAACCACAAATGCAGCCCACATCCGGGAGAATATCAAGAGCGGGGGGTGGAGCAAGGCAGGCCTCAAACCACGAGTAGCTCCAGCCCAAAATGCAGCCAAAATCCAGGCCACATCCGGGAGAATCTCAAGAGCAGGGGGTGGAGCAAGCCAGGCCTCAAACCACGAGAAGCTCCAGCCCAAAAGGCAGCCAAACTCCAGACCACGATGAGAAGAATATCAAGAGCAGGGGGTGGAACAAGCCAGGCCTCAAACCACGAGAAGCTCCAGCCCAAAAGGCAGCCAAAATCCAGGCCACATCCGGGAGAATATGAAGAGCAGGGGGTGGAGCAAGCCAGGCCTCAAACCACGAGAAGCTCCAGCCCAAAAGGCAGACAATATCCAGCCCACATCCGGGAGAATATCAAGAGCAGGGGGTGGAGCAAGGCAGGCCCCAATCCACGAGAAGCTCCAGCCCAAAAGGCAACCAAAATGCAGCCCACATCCGTGAGAATATCAAGAGCAGCGGCTAGAGCAAGCCAGGCCTCAAACCACGAGAAGCTCCAGTCCAAAATGCAGCCAAAATCGAGGCCACATCCGGGAGAATATGAAGAGCAGGGGGTGGAGCAAGCCAGGCCTCAAACCACGAGAAGCTCCAGCCCAAAATGCAGCCAAACTCCAGCCCACCTCCGGGAGAATATGAAGAGCAGGGGGTGGAGCAAGCCAGGCCTCAAACCACGAGAAGCTCCAGCCCAAAATGCAGCCAAACTCCAGCCCACCTCCGGGAGAATATCAAGAGCATCGGCTAGAGCAAGCCAGGCCTCAAACCACGAGAAGCTCCAGTCCAAAAGGCAGCCAAAATACAGTCCATATCCGGGAGAATCTCAAGAGCAGGGGGTGGAGCAAGCCAGGCCTCAAACCACGAGAAGCTCCAGTCCAAAAGGCACCCAAAATGCAGCCCACATCCGGGACAATATCAAGAGCAGGGGGTGGAGCAAGCCAGGCCTCAAACCACGAGAAGCTCCTGCCCAAAAGGAAGCCAAATTCCCGGCCACATCCGGGAGAATATCAAGAGCAGCGGGTGGAGCAAGGCAGGCCTCAAACCACGAGAAGCTCCAGCCCACAAGGCAGCCAAAATACAGCCCACATCAGGGAGAATATCAAGAGCAGGGGGTGGAGAAAGCCAGGCCTCAAACCACGAGAAGCTCCAGCCAAAAGGCAGCCAAATGCCAGCCCACATCCGGGAGAATCTCAAGAGCAGGGGGTGGAGAAAGGCAGGCCTCAAACCACGAGAAGCTCCAGCCCAAAAGGCAGCCAAACTCCAGCCCACATCCGGGAAAATCTCAAGAGCAGGTGGTGGAGCAAGGCAGGCCTCAAACCACGAGAAGCTCCAGCCCAAAAGGCAGCCAAATGCCAGCCCACATCCAGGAGAATATCAAGAGCAGGGGTTGGAGCAAGACACGCTTCAAAGCATGAGAATCTCCAGCCCAAAATGCAGCCAAAATCCAACCAACCCACGGGAGAATCTCAAGAGCAGGGGGTGGAGCAAGCCAGGCCTCAAATCACGAGAAGCTCCAGCCCAAAAGGCAGCCAAAATGCAGCCCACATCCGGGAGAATCTCAAGAGCAGGGGGTGGAGCAAGCCAGGCCTCAAACCACGAGAAGCTCCAGCCCAAAAGGCACCCAAATTCCAGACCACATCAGGGAGAATATCAAGAGCAGGGGGTGGAGCAAGGCAGGCCTCAAACCACGAGAAGCTCCAGCCCAAAATGCAACCACAAATGCAGCCCACATCCGGGAGAATATCAAGAGCAGGGGGTGGAGAAAGGCAGGCCTCAAACCATGAGAAGCTCCAGCCCAAAAGGCAGCCAAAATCCAGCCCACATCCGGGAGAATCTCAAGAGCAGGGGGTGGAGCAAGCCAGGCCTCAAACCACGAGAAGCTCCAGCCCAAAAGGCAGCCAAACTCCAGACCACATCCGGGAGAATCTCAAGAGCAGGGGGTGGAGCAAGCCAGGCCTCAAACCACGAGAAGCTCCAGCCCAAAAGGCAGCCAAAATGCAGCCCAAATCCGGGAGAATATGAAGAGCAGGGGGTGGAGCAAGCCAAGCCTCAAACCACGAGAAGCTCCAGCCCAAAATGCACCCAAACTCCAGCCCACACCGGGGAGAATATCATGCAGAGGGGGTGGAGCAAGCCAGGCTTCAAAGCACGAGAATCTCCAGCCCAAAAGGCAGCCAAAATCCAACCAACCCACGGGAAAATCTCAAGAGCAGGGGGTGGAGCAAGCCAGGCCTCAAACCACGAGAAGCTCCAGCCCAAGAGGCAGCCAAAATGCAGCGCACATTCGGGAGAATCTCAAGAGCAGGGGGTGGAGCAAGCCAGGCCTCAAACTACAAGAAGCTACAGCCCAAAAGGCAGCCAAAATGCAGCCCACATCCGGGAGAAACTCTAGAACAGGGGGTGGAGCAAGCCAGGCCTCAAACCACGAGAAGCTCCAGCCCAAAAGGCAGCCAAAATCCAGCCCACATCCGGGAGAAACTCAAGAGCAGGTGGTGGAGCAAGCCAGGCCTCAAACAACGAAAATTTCCAGCCCAAAATGCAGCCAAAATGCAGCCCACATCCGGGAGAATATCAAGAGCAGTGCCTAGAGCAAGCCAGGCCTCAAACCACGAGAAGCTCCAGCCCAAAAGGCAGCCAAACTCCAGACCACATCCGGGAGAATCTCAAGAGCAGGGGGTGGAGCAAGCCAGGCCTCAAACCACGAGAAGCTCCAGCCCAAAAGGCAGCCAAAATCCAGCCCACATCCGGGAGAATCTCAAGAGCAGGTGGTGGAGCAAGCCAGGCCTCAAACAACGAAAATTTCCAGCCCAAAATGCAGCCAAAATGCAGCCCACATCCGGGAGAATATCAAGAGCAGGGGGTGGAGCAAGCCAGGCCTCAAACCACGAGAAGCTCCAGCCCAAAAGGCAGCCAAAATCCAGCCCACATCCGGGAGAATCTCAAGAGCAGGGGGTGGAGCAAGCCAGGCCTCAAACCACGAGAAGCTCCAGCCCAAAAGGCAGCCAAAATCCAGACCACATCCGGGAGAATATAAAGAGCAGGGGGTAGAGCAAGCCAGGCCTCAAACCACGAAAATTTCCAGCCCAAAATGCAACCACAAATGCAGCCCACATCCGGGAGAATCTCAAGAGCAGGGGGTGGAGCAAGCCAGGCCTCAAACCACGAGAAGCTCCAACCCAAAATGCAGCCAAACTCCAGCCCACACCGGGGAGAATATCATGCACAGGGGGTGGAGCAAGCCAGGCCTCAAACCACGAGAAGCTCCAACCCAAAATGCAGCCAAACTCCAGCCCACACCGGGGAGAATATCATGCACAGGGGGTGGAGCAAGCCAGGCCTCAAACCACGAGAAGCTACAGCCCAAAAGGCAGCCAAAATCCAGCCCACATCCGGGAGAATATCAAGAGCAGGGGGTGGAGCAAGGCAGGCCCCAATCCACGAGAAGCTCCAGCCCAAAAGGCAACGAAAATGCAGCCCACATCCGGGAGAATATCAAGAGCAGGGGGTGGAGCAAGCCAGGCCTCAAACCACGAGAATCTCCAGCCCAAAAGGCAGCCACAATCCAACCAACCCACGGGAAAATCTCAAGAGCAGGGGGTGGAGCAAGCCAGGCCTCAAACCTCGAGAAGCTCCAACCCACAAGGCAGCCAAAATGCAGCCCACATCCGGGAGAATCTCAAGAGCAGGGGGTGGAGCAAGCCAGGCCTCAAACCACGGGAAGCTCCAGCCCAAAAGGCAGCCAAAATGCAGCCCAAATCCGGGAGAATCTCAAGAGCAGGGGGTGGAGCAAGCCAGGCCTCAAACCACGAGAAGCTCCAACCCAAAATGCACCCAAACTCCAGCCCACACCGGGGAGAATATCATGCAGAGGGGGTGGAGCAAGCCAGGCTTCAAAGCACGAGAATCTCCAGCCCAAAAGGCAGCCAAAATCCAACCAACCCACGGGAAAATCTCAAGAGCAGGGGGTGGAGCAAGCCAGGCCTCAAACCACGAGAAGCTCCAGCCCAATAGGCAGCCAAAATGCAGCGCACATTGGGGAGAATCTCAAGAGCAGGGGGTGGAGCAAGCCAGGCCTCAAACTACAAGAAGCTACAGCCCAAAATGCAGCCAAAATCCAGCCCACATCCTAGAGAATATCAAGAGCAGTGCCTAGAGCAAGCCAGGCCTCAAACCACGAGAAGCTCCAGACCAAAATGCAGCCATAACGCACTCCACATCCAGGAGAATATCAAGAGCAGGGGTTGAAGCCAGCCAGGCTTCAAACCACGAGAAGCTCCAGCCCAAAAGGCAGCCAAAATCCAGCCCACCTCCGGGAGAATATCAAGAGCAGCGGCTAGAGCAAGCCAGGCCTCAAACCACGAGAAGCTCCAGTCCAAAATGCAACCACAAATGCAGCCCACATCCGGGAGAATATCAAGAGCGGGGGGTGGAGCAAGGCAGGCCTCAAACCACGAGTAGCTCCAGCCCAAAATGCAGCCAAAATCCAGGCCACATCCGGGAGAATCTCAAGAGCAGGGGGTGGAGCAAGCCAGGCCTCAAACCACGAGAAGCTCCAGCCCAAAAGGCAGCCAAACTCCAGACCACGATGAGAAGAATATCAAGAGCAGGGGGTGGAACAAGCCAGGCCTCAAACCACGAGAAGTTCCTGCCCAAAAGGAAGCCAAATTCCAGCCCACATCCGGGAGAATATCAAGAGCAGGGGGTGGAGCAAGCCAGGCCTCAAACCACGAGAAGCTCCAGCCCACAAGGCAGCCAAAATACAGCCCACATCCAAGAGAATATCAAGAGCAGGGGGGTGGAGAAAGCCAGGCCTCAAACCACGAGAAGCTCCAGCCCAAAAGGCAGCCAAATGCCAGCCCACATCCGAGAGAATCTCAAGAGCAGGGGGTGGAGAAAGGCAGGCCTCAAACCACGAGAAGCTCCAGCCCAAAAGGCAGCCAAACTCCAGCCCACATCCGGGAGAATCTCAAGAGCAGGGGGTGGAGCAAGGCAGGCCTCAAACCACGAGAAGCTCCAGCCCAAAAGGCAGCCAACATGCAGCCCAAATCCGGGAGAATACGAAGAGCAGGGGGTGGAGCAAGCCAGGCCTCAAACCACGAGAAGCTCCAGCCCAAAATGCACCCAAACTCCAGCCCACACCGGGGAGAATATCATGCAGAGGGGGTGGAGCAAGCCAGGCTTCAAAGCACGAGAATCTCCAGCCCAAAAGGCAGCCAAAATCCAGCCCACATCCGGGAGAATATCAAGAGCAGGGGGTGGAGCAAGGCAGGCCCCAATCCACGAGAAGCTCCAGTCCAAAATGCAACCACAAATGCAGCCCACATCCGGGAGAATATCAAGAGCAGGGGGTGGAGAAAGGCAGGCCTCAAACCATGAAAAGCTCCAGCCCAAAAGGCAGACAAAATCCAGCCCACATCCGGGAGAATCTCAAGAGCAGGGGGTGGAGCAAGCCAGGCCTCAAACCACGAGAAGCTCCAGCCCAAAAGGCAGCCAAACTCCAGACCACATCCGGGAGAATCTCAAGAGCAGGGGGTGGAGCAAGCCAGGCCTCAAACCACGAGAAGCTCCAGCCCAAAATGCAGCCAACATGCAGCCCAAATCCGGGAGAATACGAAGAGCAGGGGGTGGAGCAAGCCAGGCCTCAAACCACGAGAAGCTCCAGCCCAAAATGCACCCAAACTCCAGCCCACACCGGGGAGAATATCATGCAGAGGGGGTGGAGCAAGCCAGGCTTCAAAGCACGAGAATCTCCAGCCCAAAAGGCAGCCAAAATCCAGCCCACATCCGGGAGAATATCAAGAGCAGGGGGTGGAGCAAGGCAGGCCCCAATCCACGAGAAGCTCCAGCCCAAAAGGCAACCATAATGCAGCCCACATCCGGGAGAATATCAAGAGCAGGGGGTAGAGCAAGCCAGGCCTCAAACCACGAGAAGCTCCAGCCCAAAAGGCAGCCAAAATGCAGCCCACATCCGGGAGAAACTCAAGAGCAGGTGGTGGAGCAAGCCAGGCCTCAAACAACGAAAATTTCCAGCCCAAAATGCAGCCAAAATGCAGCCCACATCCGGGAGAATATCAAGAGCAGGGGGTGGAGCAAGCCAGGCCTCAAACCACGAGAAGCTCCAGCCCAAAAGGCAGCCAAACTCCAGACCACATCCGGGAGAATCTCAAGAGCAGGGGGTGGAGCAAGCCAGGCCTCAAACCACGAGAAGCTCCAGCCCAAAAGGCAGCCAAAATCCAGACCACATCCGGGAGAATATGAAGAGCAGGGGGTAGAGCAAGCCAGGCCTCAAACCACGAAAATTTCCAGCCCAAAATGCAACCACAAATGCAGCCCACATCCGGGAGAATCTCAAGAGCAGGGGGTGGAGCAAGCCAGGCCTCAAACCACGAGAAGCTCCAACCCAAAATGCATCCAAACTCCAGCCCACACCGGGGAGAATATCATGCACAGGGGGTGGAGCAAGCCAGGCTTCAAAGCACGAGAATCTCCATCCCAAAAGGCAGCCAAAATCCAACCAACCCACGGGAGAATCTCAAGAGCAGGTGGTGGAGCAAGCCAGGCCTCAAACCACAAGAAGCTACAGCCCAAAAGGCAGCCAAAATCCAGCCCACATCCGGGAGAATATCAAGAGCAGGGGGTGGAGCAAGGCAGGCCCCAATCCACGAGAAGCTCCAGCCCAAAAGGCAACAAAAATGCAGCCCACATCCAGGAGAATATCAAGAGCAGGGGGTGGAGCAAGCCAGGCCTCAAACCACGAGAAGCTCCAGCCCTAAAGGCAGCCAAAATGCAGCTCACATCTGGGAGAATATCATGGGCAGGGGGTGGAGCAAGCCAGGCCTCAAACCACGAGAAGCTCCAGCCCAAAAGGCAGCCAAAATGCAGCCCACATCCGGGAGAATCTCAAGAGCAGGGGGTGGAGCAAGCCAGGCCTCAAACCACGAGAAGCTCCAGCCCAAAATGCAGCCAAAATGCAGCCCACATCCGGGAGAATATCAAGAGAAGGGGGTGGAGCAATGCAGGCCTCAAACCATGAGAAGCTCCAGCCCAAAAGGCAGCCAAAATCCAGCCCACATCCGGGAGAATCTCAAGAGCAGGGGGTGGAGCAAGCCAGGCCCCAAACCACGAGAAGCTCCAGCCCAAAAGGCAGCCAAAATGCAGCCCGCATCCGGGAGAATCTCAAGAGCAGGGGGTGGAGCAAGCCAGGCCTCAAACCACGAGAAGCTCCAACCCAAAATGCAGACAATCTCCAGCCCACACCGGGGAGAATATCATGCAGAGGGGGTGGAGCAAGCCAGGCTTCAAAGCACGAGAATCTCCAGCCCAAAAGGCAGCCAAAATCCAACCAACCCACGCGAAAATCTCAAGAGCAGGGGTTGGAGCAAGCCAGGCTTCAAAGCACGAGAATCTCCAGCCCAAAAGGCATCCAAAATCCAACCAACCCACGGGAGAATCTCAAGAGCAGGGGGTGGAGCAAGGCAGGCCCCAATCCACGAGAAGCTCCAGCCCAAAAGGCAGCCAAACTCCAGACCACATCAGGGAGAATATCAAGAGCAGGGGGTGGAGCAAGCCAGGCCTCAAACAAGGAAAATTTCCAGCCCAAAATGCAACCACAAATGCAGCCCACATCCGGGAGAATATCAAGAGCAGGGGGTGGAGCAAGCCAGGCCTCAAACCACGAGAAGCTCCAGCCCAAAAGGCAGCCAAAATCCAGCCCACATCCGGGAGAATCTCAAGAGCAGGGGGTGGAGCAAGGCAGGCCTCAAACCACGAGAAGCTCCAGCCCACAAGGCAGCCAAAATCCAGCCCACATCCAAGAGAATATCAAGAGCAGGGGGTGGAGAAAGCCAGGCCTCAAACCACGAGAAGCTCCAGCCCAAAAGGCAGCCAAAATCCAGCCCATATCCGGGAGAATATCAAGAGCAGGGGGTGGAGCAAGGCAGGCCTCAAACCACGAGAAGCTCCAGCCAAAAGGCAGCCAAATGCCAGCCCACATCCGGGAGAATCTCAAGAGCAGGGGGTGGAGCAAGGCAGGCCTCAAACCACGAGAAGCTCCAGCCCAAAAGGCAGCCAAATGCCAGCCCACATCCAGGAGAATATCAAGAGCAGGGGGTGGAGCAAGCCAGGCTTCAAAGCACGAGAATCTCCAGCCCAAAATGCAGCCAAAATCCAACCAACCCACGGGAGAATCTCAAGAGCAGGGCGTGGAGCAAGGCAGGCCTCAAACCACAACAAGCTCCAGCCCAAAAGGCAACCAAAATGCAGCCCACATCCGGGAGAATATCAAGAGCAGCGGCTAGAGCAAGCCAGGCCTCAAACCACGAGAAGCTCCAGTCCAAAAGGCAGCCAAAATTCAGCCCACATCCGGGAGAATCTCAAGAGCAGGGGGTGGAGCAAGCCAGGCCTCAAACCACGAGAAGCTCCAGCCCAAAATGCAGCCAAAATGCAGCCCACATCCAGGAGAATCTCAAGAGCAGGGGGTGGAGCAAGCCAGGCCTCAAACCACGAGAAGCTCCAGCCCAAAAGGCAGCCAAAATCCAGCCCACATCCGGGAGAATATGAAGAGCATGGGGTGGAGCAAGCCAGGCCTCAAACAACGAAAATTTCCAGCACAAAATGCAACCACAAATGCAGCCCACATCCGGGAGAATATCAAGAGCAGGGGGTGGAGCAAGCCAGGCCTCAAACCACGAGTAGCTCCAGCCCAAAATGCAGCCAAAATCCAGGCCACATCCGGGAGAATCTCAAGAGCAGGGGGTGGAGCAAGCCAGGCCTCAAACCACGAGAAGCTCCAGCCCAAAAGGCAGCCAAAATCCAGACCACGATGAGAAGAATATCAAGAGCAGGGGGTGGAACAAGCCAGGCCTCAAACCACGAGAAGTTCCTGCCCAAAAGGAAGCCAAATTCCAGCCCACATCCGGGAGAATATCAAGAGCAGGGGGTGGAGCAAGCCAGGCCTCAAACCACGAGAAGCTCCAGCCCACAAGGCAGCCAAAATACAGCCCACATCCAAGAGAATATCAAGAGCAGGGGGGTGGAGAAAGCCAGGCCTCAAACCACGAGAAGCTCCAGCCCAAAAGGCAGCCAAATGCCAGCCCACATCCGGGAGAATCTCAAGAGCAGGGGGTGGAGCAAGGCAGGCCTCAAACCACGAGAAGCTCCAGCCCAAAAGGCAGCCAAATGCCAGCCCACATCCAGGAGAATATCAAGAGCAGGGGTTGGAGCAAGCCAGGCTTCAAAGCACGAGAATCTCCAGCCCAAAAGGCAGCCAAAATCCAACCAACCCACGGGAGAATCTCAAGAGCAGGGGGTGGAGCAAGCCAGGCCTCAAATCACGAGAAGCTCCAGCCCAAAAGGCCGCCAAAATGCAGCCCACATCCGGGAGAATATCAAGAGCAGGGGGTGGAGCAAGGCAGGCCTCAAACCATGAGAAGCTCCAGCCCAAAAGGCAGACAAAATCCAGCCCACATCCGGGAGAATCTCAAGAGCAGGGGGTGGAGCAAGCCAGTCCTCAAACCACGAGAAGCTCCAGCCCAAAAGGCAGCCAAACTCCAGACCACATCCGGGAGAATCTCAAGAGCAGGGGGTGGAGCAAGCCAGGCCTCAAACCACGAGAAGCTCCAGCCCAAAATGCAGCCAACATGCAGCCCAAATACGGGAGAATACGAAGAGCAGGGGGTGGAGCAAGCCAGGCCTCAAACCACGAGAAGCTCCAGCCCAAAATGCACCCAAACTCCAGCCCACACCGGGGAGAATATCATGCAGAGGGGGTGGAGCAAGCCAGGCTTCAAAGCACGAGAATCTCCAGCCCAAAAGGCAGCCAAAATCCAGCCCACATCCTAGAGAATATCAAGAGCAGGGGGTGGAGCAAGGCAGGCCCCAATCCACGAGAAGCTCCAGCCCAAAAGGCAACCAAAATGCAGCCCACATCCGGGAGAATATCAAGAGCAGGGGGTAGAGCAAGCCAGGCCTCAAACCACGAGAAGCTCCAGCCCAAAAGGCAGCCAAAATGCAGCCCACATCCGGGAGAAACTCAAGAGCAGGTGGTGGAGCAAGCCAGGCCTCAAACAACGAAAATTTCCAGCCCAAAATGCAACCACAAATGCAGCCCACATCCGGGAGAATCTCAAGAGCAGGGGGTGGAGCAAGCCAGGCCTCAAACCACGAGAAGCTCCAGCCCAAAATGCATCCAAACTCCAGCCCACACCGGGGAGAATATCATGCACAGGGGGTGGAGCAAGCCAGGCTTCAAAGCACGAGAATCTCCATCCCAAAGGCAGCCAAAATCCAACCAACCCACGGGAGAATCTCAAGAGCAGGTGGTGGAGCAAGCCAGGCCTCAAACCACGAGAAGCTACAGCCCAAAAGGCAGCCAAAATCCAGCCCACATCCGGGAGAATATCAAGAGCAGGGGGTGGAGCAAGGCAGGCCCCAATCCACGAGAAGCTCCAGCCCAAAAGGCAACAAAAATGCAGCCCACATCCGGGAGAATATCAAGAGCAGGGGGTGGAGCAAGCCAGGCCTCAAACCACGAGAAGCTCCAGCCCTAAAGGCAGCCAAAATGCAGCTCACATCTGGGAGAATATCATGGGCAGGGGGTGGAGCAAGCCAGGCCTCAAACCACGAGAAGCTCCAGCCCAAAAGGCAGCCAAAATGCAGCCCACATCCGGGAGAATCTCAAGAGCAGGGGGTGGAGCAAGCCAGGCCTCAAACCACGAGAAGCTCCAGCCCAAAATGCAGCCAAAATGCAGCCCACATCAGGGAGAATATCAAGAGAAGGGGGTGGAGCAAGGCAGGCCTCAAACCATGAGAAGCTCCAGCCCAAAAGGCAACCAAAATGCAGCCCACATCTGGGAGAATATCAAGAGCAGCGGCTAGAGCAAGCCAGGCCTCAAACCACGAGAAGCTCCAGTCCAAAAGGCAGCCAAAATTCAGCCCACATCCGGGAGAATCTCAAGAGCAGGGGGTGGAGCAAGCCAGGCCTCAAACCACGAGAAGCTCCAGCCCAAAATGCAGCCAAAATGCAGCCCACATCCAGGAGAATCTCAAGAGCAGGGGGTGGAGCAAGCCAGGCCTCAAACCACGAGAAGCTCCAGCCCAAAAGGCAGCCAAACTCCAGACCACATCCGGGAGAATATCAAGAGCAGGGAGTGGAGCAAGCCAGGCCTCAAACCACGAGAAGCTCCAGACCAAAATGCAGCCATAACGCACTCCACATCCAGGAGAATATCAAGAGCAGGGGTTGAAGCCAGCCAGGCTTCAAACCACGAGAAGCTCCAGCCCAAAAGGCAGCCAAAATCCAGCCCACATCCGGGAGAATAACAAGAGCAGGGGGTGGAGCAAGGCAGGCTGCAATCCACGAGTAGCTCCAGCCCAAAATGCAGCCAAAATCCAGGCCACATCCGGGAGAATCTCAAGAGCAGGGGGTGGAGTAAGCCAGGCCTCAAACCACGAGAAGCTCCAGCCCAAAAGGCAGCCAAACTCCAGACCACGATGAGAAGAATATCAAGAGCAGGGGGTGGAACAAGCCAGGCCTCAAACCACGAGAAGTTCCTGCCCAAAAGGAAGCCAAATTCCAGCCCACATCCGGGAGAATATCAAGAGCAGGGGGTGGAGCAAGCCAGGCCTCAAACCACGAGAAGCTCCAGCCCAAAAGGCAGCCAAAATGCAGCCCACATCCGGGAGAATCTCAAGAGCAGGGGGTGGAGCAAGCCAGGCCTCAAACCACGAGAAGCTCCAGCCCAAAAGGCAGCCAAAATGCAGCCCACATCCGGGAGAATATCAAGAGAAGGGGGTGGAGCAAGGCAGGCCTCAAACCATGAGAAGCTCCAGCCCAAAAGGCAGCCAAAATCCAGCCCACATCCGGGAGAATCTCAAGAGCAGGGGGTGGAGCAAGCCAGGCCCCAAACCACGAGAAGCTCCAGCCCAAAAGGCAGCCAAAATGCAGCCCACATCCGGGAGAATCTCAAGAGCAGGGGGTGGAGCAAGCCAGGCCTCAAACCACGAGAAGCTCCAACCCAAAATGCAGACCATCTCCAGCCCACACCGGGGAGAATATCATGCAGAGGGGGTGGAGCAAGCCAGGCTTCAAAGCACGAGAATCTCCAGCCCAAAAGGCAGCCAAAATCCAACCAACCCACGCGAAAATCTCAAGAGCAGGGGGTGGAGCAAGCCAGGCCTCAACCTCGAGAAGCTCCAGCCCAAAAGGCAGCCAAAATGCAGCCCACATTCGGGAGAATCTCAAGAGCAGGGGGTGAAGCAAGGCAGGCCTCAAACCACGAGAAGCTCCAGCCCACAAGGCAGCCAAAATCCAGACCACATCCAAGAGAATATCAAGAGCAGGGGGTGGAGAAAGCCAGGCCTCAAACCACGAGAAGCTCCAGCCCAAAAGACAGCCAAAATCCAGCCCATATCCGGGAGAATCTCAAGAGCAGGGGGTGGAGCAAGCCAGGCCTCAAACCACGAGAAGCTCCAGCCCAAAAGGCAGCCAAATGCCAGCCCACATCCGGGAGAATATCAAGAGCAGGGGGTGGAGCAAGGCAGGCCTCAAACCACGAGAAGCTCCAGCCCAAAAGGCAACCAAAATGCAGCCCACATCCGGGAGAATATCAAGAGCAGCCGCTAGAGCAAGCCAGGCCTCAAACCTCGAGAAGCTCCAGTGCAAAAGGCAGCCAAAATACAGCCCACATCCAGGAGAATCTCAAGAGCAGGTGGTGGAGCAAGCCAGGCCTCAAACCACGAGAAGCTCCAGCCCAAAAGGCAGCCAAAATGCAGCCCACATTCGGGAGAATCTCAAGAGCAGGGGGTGGAGCAAGCCAGGCCTCAAACCACGAGAAGCTCCAGCCCAAAAGGCCGCCAAAATGCAGCCCACATCCGGGAGAATATCAAGAGCAGCCGCTAGAGCAAGCCAGGCCTCAAACCACGAGAAGCTCCAGCCCAAAAGGCCGCCAAAATGCAGCCCACATACGGGAGAATCTCAAGAGCAGGGGGTGGAGCAAGCCAGGCCTCAAACCACGAGAAGCTCCAGCCCAAAAGGCACCCAAATTCCAGACCACATCGGGGAGAATCTCAAGAGCAGGGGGTGGAGCAAGCCAGGCCTCAAACCACGAGAAGCTCCAGCCCAAAATGCAACCACAAATGCAGCCCACATCCGGGAGAATATCAAGAGCAGGGGGTGGAGCAAGGCAGTCCTCAAACCATGAGAAGCTCCAGCCCAAAAGGCAGCCAAAATCCAGCCCACATCTGGGAGAATCTCAAGAGCAGGGGGTGGAGCAAGCCAGGCCTCAAACCACGAGAAGCTCCAGCCCAAAAGGCAGCCAAACTCCAGCCCACATCCGGGAGAATCTCAAGAGCAGGGGGTGGAGCAAGCCAGGCCTCAAACCACGAGAAGCTCCAGCCCAAAATGCAGCCAAAATGCAGCCCAAATCCGGGAGAATATGAAGAGCAGGGGGTGGAGCAAGCCAGGCCTCAAACCACGAGAAGCTCCAACCCAAAATGCACCCAAACTCCAGCCCATGCCGGGGAGAATATCATGCAGAGGGGGTGGAGCAAGCCAGGCTTCAAAGCACGAGAATCTCCAGCCCAAAAGGCAGCCAAAATCCAACCAACCCACGGGAAAATCTCAAGAGCAGGGGGTGGAGCAAGCCAGGCCTCAAACCACGAGAAGCTCCAGCCCAATAGGCAGCCAAAATGCAGCGCACATTCGGGAGAATCTCAAGAGCAGGGGGTGGAGCAAGCCAGGCCTCAAACCACGAGAAGCTCCAGCCCAAAAGGCAGCCAAATGCCAGCCCACATCCAGGAGAATATCAAGAGCAGGGGTTGGAGCAAGCCAGGCCTCAAATCACGGGAAGCTCCAGCCCAAAAGGCAGACAAAATCCAGCCCACATCCGGGAGAATATCAAGAGCAGGGGGTGGAGCAAGGCAGGCCCCAATCCACGAGAAGCTCCAGCCCAAAAGGCAGCCAAAATGCAGCCCACATCCGGGAGAATCTCAAGAGCAGGGGGTGGAGCAAGCCAGGCCTCAAACCACGAGAAGCTCCAGCCCAAAAGGCACCTAAATTCCAGACCACATCCGGGAGAATCTCAAGAGCAGGGGGTGGAGCAAGCCAGGCCTCAAACCACGAGAAGCTCCAGCCCAAAATGCAACCACAAATGCAGCCCACATCCGGGAGAATATCAAGAGCAGGGGGTGGAGCAAGGCAGGCCTCAAACCATGAGAAGCTCCAGCCCAAAAGGCAGCCAAAATCCAGCCCACATCCGGGAGAATCTCAAGAGCAGGGGGTGGAGCAAGGCAGGCCTCAAACCACGAGAAGCTCCAGCCCAAAAGGCAGCCAAAATGCAGCCCACATCCGGGAGAAACTCTAGAACAGGGGGTGGAGCAAGCCAGGCCTCAAACCACGAGAAGCTCCAGCCCAAAAGGCAGCCAAAATGCAGCCCACATCCGGGAGAATCTCAAGAGCAGGGGGTGGAGCAAGGCAGGCCTCAAACCACGAGAAGCTCCAGCCCAAAAGGCAGCCAAAATGCCAGCCCACATCCAAGAGAATATCAAGAGCAGGGGGTGGAGAAAGCCAGGCCTCAAACCACGAGAAGCTCCAGTCCAAAATGCAGTCAAAATACAGCCCACATCCGGGAGAATATCAAAAGCAGGGGGTGGAGCAAGCCAGGCCTCAAACCACGAGAAGCTCCAGCCCAAAAGGCAGCCAAACTCCAGACCACATCCGGGAGAATCTCAAGAGCAGGTGGTGGAGCAAGGCAGGCCTCAAACCACGAGAAGCTCCAGCCCAAAAGGCAGCCAAATGCCAGCCCACATCCAGGAGAATATCAAGAGCAGGGGTTGGAGCAAGGCAGGCTTCAAAGCACGAGAATCTCCAGCCCAAAAGGCAGCCAAAATCCAACCAACCCACGGGAGAATCTCAAGAGCAGGGGGTGGAGCAAGCCAGGCCTCAAACCATGAGAAGCTCCAGCCCAAAAGGCAGCCAAAATCCAGCCCACACCAGGGAGAATATCATGCAGAGGGGGTGGAGCAAGCCAGGCCTCAAACCACGAGAAGCTCCAGCCCAATGGGCAGCCAAACTGCAGCGCACATTCGGGAGAATCTCAAGAGCAGGGGGTGGAGCAAGCCAGGCCTCAAACCACGAGAAGCTCCAGCCCAAAACGCAGCCAAAATCCAGCCCACATCCGGGAGAATCTCAAGAGCAGGGGGTGGAGCAAGCCAGGCCTCAAACCACGAGAAGCTCCAGCCCAAAAGGCAGCCAATCTCCAGACCACATCCGGGAGAATCTCAAGAGCAGGGGGTGGAGCAAACCAGGCCTCAAACCACGAGAAGCTCCAGCCCAAAAGGCAGCCAAAATGCAGCCCACATCCGGGAGAATCTCAAGAGCAGGGGGTGGAGCAATGCAGGCCTCAAACCACGAGAAGCTCCAGCCCACAAGGCAGCCAAAATCCAGCCCACATCCAAGAGAATATCAAGAGCAGGGGGTGGAGCAAGCCAGGCCTCAAACCACGAGAAGCTCCAGCCCAAAAGGCAGCCAAAATGCAGCCCACATTCGGGAGAATCTCAAGAGCAGGTGGTGGAGCAAGCCAGGCCTCAAACCTCGAGAAGCTCCAGCCCAAAATGCAGCCAAAATGCAGCCCACATCCGGGAGAATCTCAAGAGCAGGGGCTGGAGCAAGCCAGGCCTCAAACCACGAGAAGCTCCAGCCCAAAAGGCAGCCAAATGCCAGCCCACATCCAGGAGAATATCAAGAGCAGGGGTTGGAGCAAGCCAGGCTTCAAAGCACGAGAATCTCCAGCCCAAAATGCAGCCAAAATCCAACCAACCCACGGGAGAATCTCAAGAGCAGGGGGTGGAGCAAGCCAGGCCTCAAATCATGAGAAGCTCCAGCCCAAAAGGCAGACAAAATCCAGCCCACATCCGGGAGAATATCAAGAGCAGGGGGTGGAGCAAGGCAGGCCCCAATCCACGAGAAGCTCCAGCCCAAAAGGCAGCCAAAATGCAGCCCACATCCGTGAGAATATCAAGAGCAGGGGGTGGAGCAAGCCAGGCCTCAAACCACGAGAAGCTCCAGCCCAAAAGGCACCCAAATTCCAGACCACATCCGGGAGAATCTCAAGAGCAGGGGGTGGAGCAAGCCAGGCCTCAAACCACGAGAAGCTCCAGCCCAAAATGCAACCACAAATGCAGCCCACATCCGGGAGAATATCAAGAGCAGGGGGTGGAGCAAGGCAGGCCTCAAACCATGAGAAGCTCCAGCCCAAAAGGCAGCCAAAATCCAGCCCACATCCGGGAGAATCTCAAGAGCAGGGGGTGGAGCAAGCCAGGCCTCAAACCACGAGAAGCTCCAGCCCAAAAGGCAGCCAAACTCCAGACCACATCCAGGAGAATCTCAAGAGCAGGGGGTGGAGCAAGCCAGGCCTCAAACCACGAGAAGCTCCAGCCCAAAATGCAGCCAAAATGCAGCCCAAATCCGGGAGAATATGAAGAGCAGGGGGTGGAGCAAGCCAGGCCTCAAACCACGAGAAGCTCCAGCCCAAAATGCAGCCAAAATGCAGCCCAAATCCGGGAGAATATGAAGAGCAGGGGGTGGAGCAAGCCAGGCCTCAAACCACGAGAAGCTCCAACCCAAAATGCACCCAAACTCCAGCCCATACCGGGGAGAATATCATGCAGAGGGGTTGGAGCAAGCCAGGCTTCAAAGCACGAGAATCTCCAGCCCAAAAGGCAGCCAAAATCCAACCAACCCACGGGAAAATCTCAAGAGCAGGGGGTGGAGCAAGCCAGGCCTCAAACCACGAGAAGCTCCAGCCCAAAATGCAGCCCACATCCGGGAGAAACTCTAGAACAGGGGGTGGAGCAAGCCAGGCCTCAAACCACGAGAAGCTCCAGCCCAAAAGGCAGCCAAAATGCAGCCCACATCCGGGAGAATCTCAAGAGCAGGGGGTGGAGCAAGGCAGGCCTCAAACCACGAGAAGCTCCAGCCCAAAAGGCAGCCAAAATGCCAGCCCACATCCAAGAGAATATCAAGAGCAGGGGGTGGAGAAAGCCAGGCCTCAAACCACGAGAAGCTCCAGTCCAAAATGCAGTCAAAATACAGCCCACATCCGGGAGAATATCAAAAGCAGGGGGTGGAGCAAGCCAGGCCTCAAACCACGAGAAGCTCCAGCCCAAAAGGCAGCCAAACTCCAGACCACATCCGGGAGAATCTCAAGAGCAGGTGGTGGAGCAAGGCAGGCCTCAAACCACGAGAAGCTCCAGCCCAAAAGGCAGCCAAATGCCAGCCCACATCCAGGAGAATATCAAGAGCAGGGGTTGGAGCAAGCCAGGCTTCAAAGCACGAGAATCTCCAGCCCAAAAGGCAGCCAAAATCCAACCAACCCACGGGAGAATCTCAAGAGCAGGGGGTGGAGCAAGCCAGGCCTCAAATCACAAGAAGCTCCAACCCAAAATGCACCCAAACTCCAGCCCACACCGGGGAGAATATCATGCAGAGGGGGTGGAGCAAGCCAGGCCTCAAACCACGAGAAGCTCCAGCCCAATGGGCAGCCAAACTGCAGCGCACATTCGGGAGAATCTCAAGAGCAGGGGGTGGAGCAAGCCAGGCCTCAAACCACGAGAAGCTCCAGCCCAAAACGCAGCCAAAATCCAGCCCACATCCGGGAGAAACTCTAGAACAGGGGGTGGAGCAAGCCAGGCCTCAAACCATGAGAAGCTCCAGCCCAAAAGGCAGCCAAAATCCAGGCCACATCCGGGAGAATCTCAAGAGCAGGGGGTGGAGCAAGCCAGGCCTCAAACCACGAGAAGCTCCAGCCCAAAAGGCAGCCAATCTCCAGACCACATCCGGGAGAATCTCAAGAGCAGGGGGTGGAGCAAACCAGGCCTCAAACCACGAGAAGCTCCAGCCCAAAAGGCAGCCAAAATGCAGCCCACATCCGGGAGAATCTCAAGAGCAGGGGGTGGAGCAATGCAGGCCTCAAACCACGAGAAGCTCCAGCCCACAAGGCAGCCAAAATCCAGCCCACATCCAAGAGAATATCAAGAGCAGGGGGTGGAGCAAGCCAGGCCTCAAACCACGAGAAGCTCCAGCCCAAAAGGCAGCCAAATTCCAGACCACATCCGGGAGAATATCAAGAGCAGGGGGTGGAGCAAGCCAGGCCCCAAACAAGGAAAATTTCCAGCCCAAAATGCAACCACAAATGCAGCCCACATCCGGGAGAATATCAAGAGCAGGGGGTGGAGCAAGCCAGGCCTCAAACCACGAGAAGCTCCAGCCCAAAATGCAGCCAAAATCCAGCCCACATCCGGAAGAATCTCAAGAGCAGGGGGTGGAGCAAGCCAGGCCTCAAACCACGAGAAGCTCCAGCCCAAAAGGCAGCCATACTCCAGACCACATCCGGGAGAATCTCAAGAGCAGGGGGTGGAGCAAGCCAGGCCTCAAACCACGAGAAGCTCCAGCCCAAAAGGCAGCCAAAATGCAGCCCACATCCGGGAGAATCTCAAGAGCAGGGGGTGGAGCAAGGCAGGCCTCAAACCACGAGAAGCTCCAGCCCACAAGGCAGCCAAAATCCAGCCCACATCCAAGAGAATATCAAGAGCAGGTGGTGGAGAAAGCCAGGCCTCAAACCACGAGAAGCTCCAGACCAAAAGGCAGCCAAAATCCAGCCCATATCCGGGAGAATCTCAAGAGCAGGGGGTGGAGCAAGCCAGGCTTCAAAGCACGAGAATCTCCAGCCCAAAAGGCAGCCAAAATCCAACCAACCCACGGGAGAATCTCAAGAGCAGGGGGTGGAGCAAGCCAGGCCTCAAATCACGAGAAGCTCCAGCCCAAAAGGCAGCCAAAATGCAGCCCACATCCGGGAGAATATCAAGAGCAGGGGGTGGAGCAAGCCAGGCCTCAAACCACGAGAAGCTCCAGTCCAAAAGGCAGCCAAAATACAGCCCACATCCGGGAGAATCTCAAGAGCAGGGGGTGGAGCAAGCCAGGCCTCAAACCACGAGAAGCTCCAGCCCAAAAGGCAGCCAAACTGCAGACCACATCTGGGAGAATCTCAAGAGCAGGGGGTGGAGCAAGCCAGGCCTCAAACCACGAGAAGCTCCAACCCAAAATGCAGCCAATCTCCAGCCCACACCGGGGAGAATATCATGCAGAGGGGGTGGAGCAAGCCAGGCTTCAAAGCACGAGAATCTCCAGCCCAAAAGGCAGCCAAAATCCAACCAACCCACGGGAGAATCTCAAGAGCAGGGGGTGGAGCAAGCCAGGCCTCAAATCACGAGAAGCTCCAGCCCAAAAGGCAGCCAAAATCCAGCCCACATCCGGGAGAATATCAAGAGCAGGGGGTGGAGCAAGGCAGGCCCCAATCCACGAGAAGCTCCAGCCCAAAATGCAACCAAAATGCAGCCCACATCCGGGAGAATATCAAGAGCAGGGGGTGGAGAAAGCCAGGCCTCAAACCACGAGAAGCTCCAGCCCAAAATGCAGCCAAAATGCAGCCCACATCCGGGAGAATCTCAAGAGCAGGGGGTGGAGCAAGCCAGGCCTCAAACCACGAGAAGCTCCAGCCCAAAAGGCAGCCAAAATGCAGCCCACCTCCGGGAGAATCTCAAGAGCAGGGGGTGGAGCAAGCCAGGCCTCAAACCACGAGAAGCTCCAGCCCAAAAGGCAGCCAAACTCCAGCCCACATCCGGGAGAATCTCAAGAGCAGGGGGTGGAGCAAGGCAGACCTCAAACCACGAGAAGCTCCAGCCCAAAAGGCAGCCAAACTCCAGCCCACATCCGGGAGAATCTCAAGAGCAGGGGGTGGAGCAAGCCAGGCCTCAAATCACGAGAAGCTCCAGCCCAAAAGGCAGCCAAAATGCAGCCCACATCCGGGAGAATATCAAGAGCAGGGGGTGGAGCAAGGCAGGCCCCAATCCACGAGAAGCTCCAGACCAAAAGGCAACCAAAATGCAGCCCACATCCGGGAGAATATCAAGAGCAGCCGCTAGAGCAAGGCAGGCCTCAAACCTCGAGAAGCTCCAGTCCAAAAGGCAGCCAAAATGCAGCCCACATCCGGGAGAATCTCAAGAGCAGGGGGTGGAGCAAGCCAGGCCTCAAACCACGAGAAGCTCCAGCCCAAAAGGCACCCAAATTCCAGACCACATCAGGGAGAATATCAAGAGCAGGGGGTGGAGCAAGCCAGGCCTCAAACCACGAGAAGCTCCAGCCCAAAATGCAACCACAAATGCAGCCCTGTATCTGGGAGAATATCAAGAGCAGGGGGTGGAGCAAGCCAGGCCTCAAACCATGAGAAGCTCCAGCCCAAAAGGCAGCCAAAATCCAGCCCACATCCGGGAGAATCTCAAGAGCAGGGGGTGGAGCAAGCCAGGCCTCAAACCACGAGAAGCTCCAGCCCAAAAGGCAGCCAAACTCCAGACCACATCCGGGAGAATATGAAGAGCAGGGGGTGGAGCAAGCCAGGCCTCAAACCACGAGAAGCTCCAGCCCAAAATGCAGACAAAATGCAGCCCAAATCCGGGAGAATATGAAGAGCAGGGGGTGGAGCAAGCCAGGCCTCAAACCACGAGAAGCTCCAACCCAAAAGGCAGCCAAAATGCAGCCCACACGGGGGAGAATATCATGCAGAGGGGGTGGAGCAAGCCAGGCTTCAAACCACGAGAAGCTCCAGCCCAAAAGGCAGCCAAAATCCAACCAACCCACGGGAAAATCTCAAGAGCAGGGGGTGGAGCAAGCCAGGCCTCAAACCACGAGAAGCTCCAGCCCAATAGGCAGCCAAAATGCAGCCCACATCCGGGAGAAACTCTAGAACAGGGGGTGGAGCAAGACAGGCCTCAAACCACGAGAAGCTCCAGCCCAAAAGGCAGCCAAAATCCAGCCCACATCTGGGAGAATATGAAGAGCAGGGGGTGGAGCAAGCCAGGCCTCAAAAAATGAAAATTTCCAGCCCAAAATGTAACCACAAATGCAGCCCACATCCGGGAGAATATCAAGAGCAGGGGGTGGAGCAAGCCAGGCCTCAAACCACGAGAAGCTCCAACCCAAAATGCAGCCAAAATGCAGCCCACATCCGGGAGAATATCATGCACAGGGGGTGGAGCAAGCCAGGCTTCAAAGCACGAGAATCTCCAGCCCAAAAGGCAGCCAAAATCCAACCAACCCACAGGAAAATCTCAAGAGCAGGGGGTGGAGCAAGCCAGGCCTCAAACCACGAGAAGCTCCAGCCCAATAGGCAGCCAAAATGCAGCCCACATCCGGGAGAATCTCAAGAGCAGGGGGTGGAGCAAGCCAGGCCTCAAACCACGAGAAGCTCCAGCCCAAAAGGCAGCCAAAATGCAGCCCACATCCGGGAGAATATCAAGAGCAGGGGGTGGAGCAAGGCAGGCCTCAAACCACGAGAAGCTCCAGCCCAAAAGGCAGCCAAAATCCAGCCCACATCCGGGAGAATATCAAGAGCAGGGGGTGGAGCAAGCCAGGCCTCAAACCATGAGAAGCTCCAGCCCAAAAGGCAGCCAAACTCCAGACCACATCCGGGAGAATCTCAAGAGCAGGGGGTGGAGCAAGCCAGGCCTCAAACCACGAGAAGCTCCAGCCCAAAAGGCAGCCAAAATGCAGCCCACATCCGGGAGAATCTCAAGAGCAGGGGGTGGAGCAAGCCAGGCCTCAAACCACGAGAAGCTCCAGCCCAAAAGGCAGCCAAATTCCAGACCACATCCGGGAGAATCTCAAGAGCAGGGGGTGGAGCAAGCCAGGCCTCAAACCACGAGAAGCTCCAGCCCAAAAGGCAGCCAAAATGCAGCCCACATCCGGGAGAATCTCAAGAGCAGGGGGTGGAGCAAGCCAGGCCTCAAACCACGAGAAGCTCCAGCCCAAAAGGCAGCCAAAATGCAGCCCACATCCGGGAGAATCTCAAGAGCAGGGGGTGGAGCAAGCCAGGCCTCAAACCACGAGAAGCTCCAGCCCAAAAGGCAGCCAAATTCCAGACCACATCAGGGAGAATCTCAAGAGCAGGGGGTGGAGCAAGCCAGGCCTCAAACCACGAGAACCTCCAACCCAAAATGCAGACAATCTCCAGCCCACATCGGGGAGAATATCACGCAGAGGGGGTCGAGCAAGCCAGGCTTCAAAGCACGAGAAGCTCCAGCCCAAAAGGCAGCCAAAATCCAACCAACCCACGGGAAAATCTCAAGAGCAGGGCGTGGAGCAAGCCAGGCCTCAAACCACGAGAAGCTCCAGCCCAAAAGGCAGCCAAACTCCAGACCACATCCGGGAGAATCTCAAGAGCAGGGGGTGGAGAAAGCCAGGCCTCAAACCACGAGAAGCTCCAGTCCAAAATGCAGTCAAAATACAGCCCACATCCGGGAGAATATCAAAAGCAGGGGGTGGAGCAAGCCAGGCCTCAAACCACGAGAAGCTCCAGCCCAAAAGGCAGCCAAACTCCAGACCACATCCGGGAGAATCTCAAGAGCAGGGGGTGGAGCAAGGCAGGCCTCAAACCACGAGAAGCTCCAGCCCAAAAGGCAGCCAAAATCCAGCCCATATCCGGGAGAATATCAAGAGCAGGGGGTGGAGCAAGGCAGGCCTCAAACCACGAGAAGCTCCAGCCAAAAGGCAGCCAAATGCCAGCCCACATCCGGGAGAATCTCAAGAGCAGGGGGTGGAGCAAGGCAGGCCTCAAACCACGAGAAGCTCCAGCCCAAAAGGCAGCCAAATGCCAGCCCACATCCAGGAGAATATCAAGAGCAGGGGTTGGAGCAAGCCAGGCTTCAAAGCACGAGAATCTCCAGCCCAAAAGGCAGCCAAAATCCAACCAACCCACGGGAGAATCTCAAGAGCAGGGGGTGGAGCAAGCCAGGCCTCAAATCACGAGAAGCTCCAGCCCAAAAGGCAGCCAAAATCCAGCCCACATCCGGGAGAATATCAAGAGCAGGGGGTGGAGCAAGCCAGGCCTCAAACCACGAGAAGCTCCAGCCCAAAAGGCAGCCAAAATGCAGCCCACATCCGGGTGAATCTCAGGGGGAGGAAGTGGAGCAAGCCAGGCCTCAAACCACGAGAAGCTCCAGCCCAAAAAGCAGCCAAAATCCAACCAACCCACGGGAAAATCTCAAGAGCAGGGGGTGGAGCAAGCCAGGCCTCAAACCACGAGAAGCTCCAGCCCAAAAGGCAGCCAAAATGCAGCGCACATCCGGGAGAATCTCAAGAGCAGGGGGTGGAGCAAGGCAGGCCTCAAACCACGAGAAGCTCCAGCCCACAAGGCACCCAAATTCCAGCCCACATCCAAGAGAATATCAAGAGCAGGGGGTGGAGAAAGCCAGGCCTCAAACCACGAGAAGCTCCAGCCCAAAAGGCAGCCAAACTACAGCCCACATCAGGTAGAATATCAAGAGCAGGGGGGGGAGCAAGCCAGGCTTCAAAGCACGAGAATCTCCAGGCCAAAAGTCAGCCAAAATGCAGCCCACATCCGGGAGAATCTCAAGAGCAGGGGGTGGAGCAAGCCAGGCCTCAAACCACGAGAAGGTCCAGCCTAAAATGCAACCACAAATGCAGCCCACATCCGGGAGAATATCAAGAGCAGGTGGTGGAGCAAGGCAGGCCTCAAACCACGAGAAGCTCCAACCCAAAAGGCAGCCAAAATGCAGCCCACACGGGGGAGAATATCATGCAGAGGGGGTGGAGCAAGGCAGGCTTCAAACCACGAGAAGCTCCAGCCCAAAAGGCAGCCAAAATCCAGACCACATCCGGGAGAATATCAAGAGCAGGGGGTGGAGCAAGGCAGGCCTCAAACCACGAGAAGCTCCAGCCCAAAAGGCAGCCAAAATGCAGCCCACATCCGGGAGAATCTCAAGAGCAGGGGGTGGAGCAAGCCAGGCCTCAAACCACGAGAAGCTCCAGCCCAAAATGCAGCCAAATTCCAGACCACATCCGGGAGAATATCAAGAGCAGGGGGTGGAGCAAGCCAGGCCCCAAACCACGAGAAGCTCCAGCCCAAAAGGCAGCCAAAATCCAGACCACATCCGGGAGAATCTCAAGAGCAGGGGGTGGAGCAAGCCAGGCCTCAAACAAGGAAAATTTCCAGCCCAAAATGCAACCACAAATGCAGCCCACATCCGGGAGAATATCAAGAGCAGGGGGTGGAGCAAGCCAGGCCTCAAACCACGAGAAGCTCCAGCCCAAAATGCAGCCAAAATCCAGCCCACATCCGGAAGAATCTCAAGAGCAGGGGGTGGAGCAAGCCAGGCCTCAAACCACGAGAAGCTCCAGCCCAAAAGGCAGCCAAAATCCAGACCACATCCGGGAGAATCTCAAGAGCAGGGGGTGGAGCAAGCCAGGCCTCAAACAAGGAAAATTTCCAGCCCAAAATGCAACCACAAATGCAGCCCACATCCGGGAGAATCTCAAGAGCAGGGGGTGGAGCAAGCCAGGCCTCAAACCACGAGAAGCTCCAGCCCAAAAGGGAGCCAAAATCCAGCCCACATCCGGGAGAATCTCAAGAGCAGGGGGTGGAGCAAGGCAGGCCTCAAACCACGAGAAGCTCCAGCCCACAAGGCAGCCAAAATCCAGCCCACATCCAAGAGAATATCAAGAGCAGGTGGTGGAGAAAGCCAGGCCTCAAACCACGAGAAGCTCCAGACCAAAAGGCAGCCAAAATCCAGCCCATATCCGGGAGAATCTCAAGAGCAGGGGGTGGAGCAAGCCAGGCTTCAAAGCACGAGAATCTCCAGCCCAAAAGGCAGTCAAAATCCAACCAACCCACGGGAGAATCTCAAGAGCAGGGGGTGGAGCAAGCCAGGCCTCAAATCACGAGAAGCTCCAGCCCAAAAGGCAGCCAAAATGCAGCCCACATCCGGGAGAATATCAAGAGCAGGGGGTGGAGCAAGCCAGGCCTCAAATCACGAGAAGCTCCAGCCCAAAAGGCAACCAAAATGCAGCCCACATCCGGGAGAATATCAAGAGCAGCGGCTAGAGCAAGCCAGGCCTCAAACCACGAGAAGCTCCAGTCCAAAAGGCAGCCAAAATACAGCCCACATCCGGGAGAATCTCAAGAGCAGGGGGTGGAGCAAGCCAGGCCCCAAACCACGAGAAGCTCCAGCCCAAAAGGCAGCCAAACTCCAGACCACATCTGGGAGAATCTCAACAGCAGGGGGTGGAGCAAGCCAGGCCTCAAACCACGAGAAGCTCCAACCCAAAATGCAGCCAATCTCCAGCCCACACCGGGGAGAATATCATGCAGAGGGGGTGGAGCAAGCCAGGCTTCAAAGCACGAGAATCTCCAGCCCAAAAGGCAGCCAAAATCCAACCAACCCACGGGAGAATCTCAAGAGCAGGGGGTGGAGCAAGCCAGGCCTCAAATCACGAGAAGCTCCAGCCCAAAAGGCAGCCAAAATCCAGCCCACATCCGGGAGAATATCAAGAGCAGGGGGTGGAGCAAGGCAGGCCCCAATCCACGAGAAGCTCCAGCCCAAAATGCAACCAAAATGCAGCCCACATCCGGGAGAATCTCAAGAGCAGGGGGTGGAGAAAGCCAGGCCTCAAACCACGAGAAGCTCCAGCCCAAAAGGCAGCCAAAATGCAGCCCACATCCGGGAGAATCTCAAGAGCAGGGGGTGGAGCAAGCCAGGCCTCAAACCACGAGAAGCTCCAGCCCAAAAGGCAGCCAAACTCCAGACCACATCAGGGAGAATATCAAGAGCAGGGGGTGGAGCAAGCCAGGCCTCAAACCACGAGAAGCTCCAGCCCAAAAGGCAGCCAAACTCCAGACCACATCCGGGAGAATCTCAAGAGCAGGGGGTGGAGCAAGGCAGACCTCAAACCACGAGAAGCTCCAGCCCACAAGGCAGCCAAAATCCAGCCCACATCCAAGAGAATATCAAGAGCAGGTGGTGGAGAAAGCCAGGCCTCAAACCACGAGAAGCTCCAGACCAAAAGGCAGCCAAAATCCAGCCCATATCCGGGAGAATCTCAAGAGCAGGGGGTGGAGCAAGCCAGGCCTCAAACCACGAGAAGCTCCAGCCCAAAAGGCAGCCAAAATCCAACCAACCCACGGGAGAATCTCAAGAGCAGGGGGTGGAGCAAGCCAGGCCTCAAATCACGAGAAGCTCCAGCCCAAAAGGCAGCCAAAATGCAGCCCACATCCGGGAGAATATCAAGAGCAGGGGGTGGAGCAAGCCAGGCCTCAAATCACGAGAAGCTCCAGCCCAAAAGGCAACCAAAATGCAGCCCACATCCGGGAGAATATCAAGAGCAGGGGGTGGAGCAAGCCAGGCCCCAAACCACGAGAAGCTCCAGCCCAAAAGGCAGCCAAACTCCAGACCACATCTGGGAGAATCTCAAGAGCAGGGGGTGGAGCAAGCCAGGCCTCAAACCACGAGAAGCTCCAACCCAAAATGCAGCCAATCTCCAGCCCACACCGGGGAGAATATCATGCAGAGGGGGTGGAGCAAGCCAGGCTTCAAAGCACGAGAATCTCCAGCCCAAAAGGCAGCCAAAATCCAACCAACCCACGGGAGAATCTCAAGAGCAGGGGGTGGAGCAAGCCAGGCCTCAAATCACGAGAAGCTCCAGCCCAAAAGGCAGCCAAAATCCAGACCACATCCGGGAGAATATCAAGAGCAGGGGGTGGAGCAAGGCAGGCCCCAATCCACGAGAAGCTCCAGCCCAAAATGCAACCAAAATGCAGCCCACATCCGGGAGAATCTCAAGAGCAGGGGGTGGAGAAAGCCAGGCCTCAAACCACGAGAAGCTCCAGCCCAAAATGCAGCCAAAATGCAGCCCACATCCGGGAGAATCTCAAGAGCAGGGGGTGGAGCAAGCCAGGCCTCAAACCACGAGAAGCTCCAGCCCAAAAGGCAGCCAAACTCCAGACCACATCAGGGAGAATATCAAGAGCAGGGGGTGGAGCAAGCCAGGCCTCAAACCACGAGAAGCTCCAGCCCAAAAGGCAGCCAAACTCCAGACCACATCCGGGAGAATCTCAAGAGCAGGGGGTGGAGCAAGGCAGACCTCAAAGCACGAGAAGCTCCAGCCCAAAAGGCAGCCAAACTCCAGCCCACATCCGGGAGAATCTCAAGAGCAGGGGGTGGAGCAAGCCAGGCCTCAAACCTCGAGAAGCTCCAGTCCAAAAGGCAGCCAAAATGCAGCCCACATCCGGGAGAATCTCAAGAGCAGGGGGTGGAGCTAGCCAGGCCTCAAACCACGAGAAGCTCCAGCCCAAAAGGCACCCAAATTCCAGACCACATCAGGGAGAATCTCAAGAGCAGGGGGTGGAGCAAGCCAGGCCTCAAACCACGAGAAGCTCCAGCCCAAAATGCAACCACAAATGCAGCCCACATCCGGGAGAATCTCAAGAGCAGGGGGTGGAGCAAGCCAGGCCTCAAACCATGAGAAGCTCCAGCCCAAAAGGCAGCCAAAATCCAGCCCACATCCGGGAGAATCTCAAGAGCAGGGGGTGGAGCAAGCCAGGCCTCAAACCACGAGAAGCTCCAGCCCAAAAGGCAGCCAAACTCCAGACCACATCCGGGAGAATATGAAGAGCAGGGGGTGGAGCAAGCCAGGCCTCAAACCACGAGAAGCTCCAGCCCAAAATGCAGACAAAATGCAGCCCAAATCCGGGAGAATATGAAGAGCAGGGGGTGGAGCAAGCCAGGCCTCAAACCACGAGAAGCTCCAACCCAAAAGGCAGCCAAAATGCAGCCCACACGGGGGAGAATATCATGCAGAGGGGGTGGAGCAAGCCAGGCTTCAAACCACGAGAAGCTCCAGCCCAAAAGGCAGCCAAAATCCAACCAACCCACGGGAAAATCTCAAGAGCAGGGGGTGGAGCAAGCCAGGCCTCAAACCACGAGAAGCTCCAGCCCAATAGGCAGCCAAAATGCAGCCCACATCCGGGAGAAACTCTAGAACAGGGGGTGGAGCAAGACAGGCCTCAAACCACGAGAAGCTCCAGCCCAAAAGGCAGCCAAAATCCAGCCCACATCTGGGAGAATATGAAGAGCAGGGGGTGGAGCAAGCCAGGCCTCAAAAAATGAAAATTTCCAGCCCAAAATGTAACCACAAATGCAGCCCACATCCGGGAGAATATCAAGAGCAGGGGGTGGAGCAAGCCAGGCCTCAAACCACGAGAAGCTCCAACCCAAAATGCAGCCAAAATGCAGCCCACATCCGGGAGAATATCATGCACAGGGGGTGGAGCAAGCCAGGCTTCAAAGCACGAGAATCTCCAGCCCAAAAGGCAGCTAAAATCCAACCAACCCACGGGAAAATCTCAAGAGCAGGGGGTGGAGCAAGCCAGGCCTCAAACCACGAGAAGCTCCAGCCCAATAGGCAGCCAAAATGCAGCCCACATCCGGGAGAATCTCAAGAGCAGGGGGTGGAGCAAGCCAGGCCTCAAACCACGAGAAGCTCCAGCCCAAAAGGCAGCCAAACTCCAGACCACATCAGGGAGAATATCAAGAGCAGGGGGTGGAGCAAGCCAGGCCTCAAACCACGAGAAGCTCCAGCCCAAAAGGCAGCCAAACTCCAGACCACATCCGGGAGAATCTCAAGAGCAGGGGGTGGAGCAAGGCAGACCTCAAACCACGAGAAGCTCCAGCCCAAAAGGCAGCCAAACTCCAGCCCACATCCGGGAGAATCTCAAGAGCAGGGGGTGGAGCAAGCCAGGCCTCAAATCACGAGAAGCTCCAGCCCAAAAGGCAGCCAAAATGCAGCCCACATCCGGGAGAATATGAAGAGCAGGGGGTGGAGCAAGGCAGGCCCCAATCCACGAGAAGCTCCAGACCAAAAGGCAACCAAAATGCAGCCCACATCCGGGAGAATATCAAGAGCAGCCGCTAGAGCAAGGCAGGCCTCAAACCTCGAGAAGCTCCAGTCCAAAAGGCAGCCAAAATGCAGCCCACATCCGGGAGAATCTCAAGAGCAGGGGGTGGAGCAAGCCAGGCCTCAAACCACGAGAAGCTCCAGCCCAAAAGGCACCCAAATTCCAGACCACATCAGGGAGAATATCAAGAGCAGGGGGTGGAGCAAGCCAGGCCTCAAACCACGAGAAGCTCCAGCCCAAAATGCAACCACAAATGCAGCCCTGTATCTGGGAGAATATCAAGAGCAGGGGGTGGAGCAAGGCAGGCCTCAAACCATGAGAAGCTCCAGCCCAAAAGGCAGCCAAAATCCAGCCCACATCCGGGAGAATCTCAAGAGCAGGGGGTGGAGCAAGCCAGGCCTCAAACCACGAGAAGCTCCAGCCCAAAAGGCAGCCAAACTCCAGACCACATCCGGGAGAATATGAAGAGCAGGGGGTGGAGCAAGCCAGGCCTCAAACCACGAGAAGCTCCAGCCCAAAATGCAGACAAAATGCAGCCCAAATCCGGGAGAATATGAAGAGCAGGGGGTGGAGCAAGCCAGGCCTCAAACCACGAGAAGCTCCAACCCAAAAGGCAGCCAAAATGCAGCCCACACGGGGGAGAATATCATGCAGAGGGGGTGGAGCAAGCCAGGCTTCAAACCACGAGAAGCTCCAGCCCAAAAGGCAGCCAAAATCCAACCAACCCACGGGAAAATCTCAAGAGCAGGGGGTGGAGCAAGCCAGGCCTCAAACCACGAGAAGCTCCAGCCCAATAGGCAGCCAAAATGCAGCCCACATCCAGGAGAAACTCTAGAACAGGGGGTGGAGCAAGACAGGCCTCAAACCACGAGAAGCTCCAGCCCAAAAGGCAGCCAAAATCCAGCCCACATCTGGGAGAATATGAAGAGCAGGGGGTGGAGCAAGCCAGGCCTCAAAAAATGAAAATTTCCAGCCCAAAATGTAACCACAAATGCAGCCCACATCCGGGAGAATATCAAGAGCAGGGGGTGGAGCAAGCCAGGCCTCAAACCACGAGAAGCTCCAACCCAAAATGCAGCCAAAATGCAGCCCACATCCGGGAGAATATCATGCACAGTGGGTGGAGCAAGCCAGGCTTCAAAGCACGAGAATCTCCAGCCCAAAAGGCAGCCAAAATCCAACCAACCCACGGGAAAATCTCAAGAGCAGGGGGTGGAGCAAGCCAGGCCTCAAACCACGAGAAGCTCCAGCCCAATAGGCAGCCAAAATGCAGCCCACATCCGGGAGAATCTCAAGAGCAGGGGGTGGAGCAAGCCAGGCCTCAAACCACGAGAAGCTCCAGCCCAAAAGGCAGCCAAAATGCAGCCCACATCCGGGAGAATATCAAGAGCAGGGGGTGGAGCAAGGCAGGCCTCAAACCACGAGAAGCTCCAGCCCAAAAGGCAGCCAAAATCCAGCCCACATCCGGGAGAATATCAAGAGCAGGGGGTGGAGCAAGCCAGGCCTCAAACCATGAGAAGCTCCAGCCCAAAAGGCAGCCAAACTCCAGACCACATCCGGGAGAATCTCAAGAGCAGGGGGTGGAGCAAGCCAGGCCTCAAACCACGAGAAGCTCCAGCCCAAAAGGCAGCCAAAATGCAGCCCACATCCGGGAGAATCTCAAGAGCAGGGGGTGGAGCAAGCCAGGCCTCAAACCACGAGAAGCTCCAGCCCAAAAGGCAGCCAAATTCCAGCCCACATCCGGGAGAATCTCAAGAGCAGGGGGTGGAGCAAGCCAGGCCTCAAACCACGAGAAGCTCCAGCCCAAAAGGCAGCCAAAATGCAGCCCACATCCGGGAGAATCTCAAGAGCAGGGGGTGGAGCAAGCCAGGCCTCAAACCACGAGAAGCTCCAGCCCAAAAGGCAGCCAAATTCCAGACCACATCAGGGAGAATCTCAAGAGCAGGGGGTGGAGCAAGCCAGGCCTCAAACCACGAGAAGCTCCAACCCAAAATGCAGCCAAAATGCAGCCCACATCTGGGAGAATATCACGCAGAGGGGGTCGAGCAAGCCAGGCTTCAAAGCACGAGAAGCTCCAGCCCAAAAGGCAGCCAAAATCCAACCAACCCACGGGAAAATCTCAAGAGCAGGGCGTGGAGCAAGCCAGGCCTCAAACCACGAGAAGCTCCAGCCCAATAGGCAGCCAAAATGCAGCCCACATCCGGGAGAATCTCAAGAGCAGGGGGTGGAGCAAGCCAGGCCTCAAACCACGAGAAGCTCCAGCCCAAAAGGCAGCCAAACTCCAGACCACATCAGGGAGAATATCAAGAGCAGGGGGTGGAGCAAGCCAGGCCTCAAACCACGAGAAGCTCCAGCCCAAAAGGCAGCCAAACTCCAGACCACATCCGGGAGAATCTCAAGAGCAGGGGGTGGAGCAAGGCAGACCTCAAACCACGAGAAGCTCCAGCCCAAAAGGCAGCCAAACTCCAGCCCACATCCGGGAGAATCTCAAGACCAGGGGGTGGAGCAAGCCAGGCCTCAAATCACGAGAAGCTCCAGCCCAAAAGGCAGCCAAAATGCAGCCCACATCCGGGAGAATATCAAGAGCAGGGGGTGGAGCAAGGCAGGCCCCAATCCACGAGAAGCTCCAGACCAAAAGGCAACCAAAATGCAGCCCACATCCGGGAGAATATCAAGAGCAGCCGCTAGAGCAAGGCAGGCCTCAAACCTCGAGAAGCTCCAGTCCAAAAGGCAGCCAAAATGCAGCCCACATCCGGGACAATCTCAAGAGCAGGGGGTGGAGCAAGCCAGGCCTCAAACCACGAGAAGCTCCAGCCCAAAAGGCACCCAAATTCCAGACCACATCAGGGAGAATATCAAGAGCAGGGGGTGGAGCAAGCCAGGCCTCAAACCACGAGAAGCTCCAGCCCAAAATGCAACCACAAATGCAGCCCTGTATCTGGGAGAATATCAAGAGCAGGGGGTGGAGCAAGCCAGGCCTCAAACCATGAGAAGCTCCAGCCCAAAAGGCAGCCAAAATCCAGCCCACATCCGGGAGAATCTCAAGAGCAGGGGGTGGAGCAAGCCAGGCCTCAAACCACGAGAAGCTCCAGCCCAAAAGGCAGCCAAACTCCAGACCACATCCGGGAGAATATGAAGAGCAGGGGGTGGAGCAAGCCAGGCCTCAAACCACGAGAAGCTCCAGCCCAAAATGCAGACAAAATGCAGCCCAAATCCGGGAGAATATGAAGAGCAGGGGGTGGAGCAAGCCAGGCCTCAAACCACGAGAAGCTCCAACCCAAAAGGCAGCCAAAATGCAGCCCACACGGGGGAGAATATCATGCAGAGGGGGTGGAGCAAGCCAGGCTTCAAACCACGAGAAGCTCCAGCCCAAAAGGCAGCCAAAATCCAACCAACCCACGGGAAAATCTCAAGAGCAGGGGGTGGAGCAAGCCAGGCCTCAAACCACGAGAAGCTCCAGCCCAATAGGCAGCCAAAATGCAGCCCACATCCAGGAGAAACTCTAGAACAGGGGGTGGAGCAAGACAGGCCTCAAACCACGAGAAGCTCCAGCCCAAAAGGCAGCCAAAATCCAGCCCACATCTGGGAGAATATGAAGAGCAGGGGGTGGAGCAAGCCAGGCCTCAAAAAATGAAAATTTCCAGCCCAAAATGTAACCACAAATGCAGCCCACATCCGGGAGAATATCAAGAGCAGGGGGTGGAGCAAGCCAGGCCTCAAACCACGAGAAGCTCCAACCCAAAATGCAGCCAAAATGCAGCCCACATCCGGGAGAATATCATGCACAGGGGGTGGAGCAAGCCAGGCTTCAAAGCACGAGAATCTCCAGCCCAAAAGGCAGCCAAAATCCAACCAACCCACGGGAAAATCTCAAGAGCAGGGGGTGGAGCAAGCCAGGCCTCAAACCACGAGAAGCTCCAGCCCAATAGGCAGCCAAAATGCAGCCCACATCCGGGAGAATCTCAAGAGCAGGGGGTGGAGCAAGCCAGGCCTCAAACCACGAGAAGCTCCAGCCCAAAAGGCAGCCAAAATGCAGCCCACATCCGGGAGAATATCAAGAGCAGGGGGTGGAGCAAGGCAGGCCTCAAACCACGAGAAGCTCCAGCCCAAAAGGCAGCCAAAATGCAGCCCACATCCGGGAGAATATCAAGAGCAGGGGGTGGAGCAAGCCAGGCCTCAAACCATGAGAAGCTCCAGCCCAAAAGGCAGCCAAACTCCAGACCACATCCGGGAGAATCTCAAGAGCAGGGGGTGGAGCAAGCCAGGCCTCAAACCACGAGAAGCTCCAGCCCAAAAGGCAGCCAAAATGCAGCCCACATCCGGGAGAATCTCAAGAGCAGGGGGTGGAGCAAGCCAGGCCTCAAACCACGAGAAGCTCCAGCCCAAAAGGCAGCCAAATTCCAGACCACATCCGGGAGAATCTCAAGAGCAGGGGGTGGAGCAAGCCAGGCCTCAAACCACGAGAAGCTCCAGCCCAAAAGGCAGCCAAAATGCAGCCCACATCCGGGAGAATCTCAAGAGCAGGGGGTGGAGCAAGCCAGGCCTCAAACCACGAGAAGCTCCAGCCCAAAAGGCAGCCAAATTCCAGACCACATCAGGGAGAATCTCAAGAGCAGGGGGTGGAGCAAGCCAGGCCTCAAACCACGAGAACCTCCAACCCAAAATGCAGACAATCTCCAGCCCACATCGGGGAGAATATCACGCAGAGGGGGTCGAGCAAGCCAGGCTTCAAAGCACGAGAAGCTCCAGCCCAAAAGGCAGCCAAAATCCAACCAACCCACGGGAAAATCTCAAGAGCAGGGCGTGGAGCAAGCCAGGCCTCAAACCACGAGAAGCTCCAGCCCAAAAGGCAGCCAAAATCCAGCCCACATCTGGGAGAATATGAAGAGCAGGGGGTGGAGCAAGCCAGGCCTCAAAAAATGAAGATTTCCAGCCCAAAATGTAACCACAAATGCAGCCCACATCCGGGAGAATATCAAGAGCAGGGGGTGGAGCAAGCCAGGCCTCAAACCACGAGAAGCTCCAACCCAAAATGCAGCCAAAATGCAGCCCACATCCGGGAGAATATCATGCACAGGGGGTGGAGCAAGCCAGGCTTCAAAGCACGAGAATCTCCAGCCCAAAAGGCAGCCAAAATCCAACCAACCCACGGGAAAATCTCAAGAGCAGGGGGTGGAGCAAGCCAGGCCTCAAACCACGAGAAGCTCCAGCCCAATAGGCAGCCAAAATGCAGCCCACATCCGGGAGAATCTCAAGAGCAGGGGGTGGAGCAAGCCAGGCCTCAAACCACGAGAAGCTCCAGCCCAAAAGGCAGCCAAAATGCAGCCCACATCCGGGAGAATATCAAGAGCAGGGGGTGGAGCAAGGCAGGCCTCAAACCACGAGAAGCTCCAGCCCAAAAGGCAGCCAAAATCCAGCCCACATCCGGGAGAATATCAAGAGCAGGGGGTGGAGCAAGCCAGGCCTCAAACCATGAGAAGCTCCAGCCCAAAAGGCAGCCAAACTCCAGACCACATCCGGGAGAATCTCAAGAGCAGGGGGTGGAGCAAGCCAGGCCTCAAACCACGAGAAGCTCCAGCCCAAAAGGCAGCCAAAATGCAGCCCACATCCGGGAGAATCTCAAGAGCAGGGGGTGGAGCAAGCCAGGCCTCAAACCACGAGAAGCTCCAGCCCAAAAGGCAGCCAAATTCCAGACCACATCCGGGAGAATCTCAAGAGCAGGGGGTGGAGCAAGCCAGGCCTCAAACCACGAGAAGCTCCAGCCCAAAAGGCAGCCAAAATGCAGCCCACATCCGGGAGAATCTCAAGAGCAGGGGGTGGAGCAAGCCAGGCCTCAAACCACGAGAAGCTCCAGCCCAAAAGGCAGCCAAATTCCAGACCACATCAGGGAGAATCTCAAGAGCAGGGGGTGGAGCAAGCCAGGCCTCAAACCACGAGAACCTCCAACCCAAAATGCAGACAATCTCCAGCCCACATCGGGGAGAATATCACGCAGAGGGGGTCGAGCAAGCCAGGCTTCAAAGCACGAGAAGCTCCAGCCCAAAAGGCAGCCAAAATCCAACCAACCCACGGGAAAATCTCAAGAGCAGGGCGTGGAGCAAGCCAGGCCTCAAACCACGAGAAGCTCCAGCCCAAAAGGCAGCCAAACTCCAGACCACATCCGGGAGAATCTCAAGAGCAGGGGGTGGAGCAAGGCAGGCCTCAAACCACGAGAAGCTCCAGCCCACAAGGCAGCCAAAATGCCAGCCCACATCCAAGAGAATATCAAGAGCAGGGGGTGGAGAAAGCCAGGCCTCAAACCACGAGAAGCTCCAGTCCAAAATGCAGTCAAAATACAGCCCACATCCGGGAGAATATCTAAAGCAGGGGGTGGAGCAAGCCAGGCCTCAAACCACGAGAAGCTCCAGCCCAAAAGGCAGCCAAACTCCAGACCACATCCGGGAGAATCTCAAGAGCAGGTGGTGGAGCAAGGCAGGCCTCAAACCACGAGAAGCTCCAGCCCAAAAGGCAGCCAAAATCCAGCCCATATCCGGGAGAATATCAAGAGCAGGGGGTGGAGCAAAGCAGGCCTCAAACCACGAGAAGCTCCAGCCAAAAGGCAGCCAAATGCCAGCCCACATCCGGGAGAATCTCAAGAGCAGGGGGTGGAGCAAGGCAGGCCTCAAACCACGAGAAGCTCCAGCCCAAAAGGCAGCCAAATGCCAGCCCACATCCAGGAGAATATCAAGAGCAGGGGTTGGAGCAAGCCAGGCTTCAAAGCACGAGAATCTCCAGCCCAAAAGGCAGCCAAAATCCAACCAACCCACGGGAGAATCTCAAGAGCAGGGGGTGGAGCAAGCCAGGCCTCAAATCACGAGAAGCTCCAGCCCAAAAGGCAGCCAAAATCCAGCCCACATCCGGGAGAATATCAAGAGCAGGGGGTGGAGCAAGCCAGGCCGCAATCCACGAGAAGCTCCAGCCCAAAAGGCAACCAAAATGCAGCCCACATCCGTGAGAATATCAAGAGCAGCGGCTAGAGCAAGCCAGGCCTCAAACCACGAGAAGCTCCAGCCCAAAAGGCAGCCAAAATACAGCCCACATCCGGGAGAATCTCAAGAGCAGGGGGTGGAGCAAGCCAGGCCTCAAACCACGAGAAGCTCCAGCCCAAAAGGCAGCCAAAATCCAGCCCACATCCGGGAGAATCTCAAGAGCAGGGGGTGGAGCAAGCCAGGCCTCAAACCACGAGAAGCTCCAGCCCAAAATGCAGCCAAAATGCAGCGCACATTCGGGAGAATCTCAAGAGCAGGGGGTGGAGCAAGCCAGGCCTCAAATCACGAGAAGCTCCAGCCCAAAAGGCAGCCAAAATGCAGCCCACATCCTAGAGAATATCAAGAGCAGGGGGTGGAGCAAGGCAGGCCCCAATCCACGAGAAGCTCCAGCCCAAAAGGCAACAAAAATGCAGCCCACATCCGGGAGAATATCAAGAGCAGTGCCTAGAGCAAGCAAGGCCTCAAACCACGAGAAGCTCCAGCCCAAAATGCAGCCAAAATCCAACCAACCCACGGGAAAATCTCAAGAGCAGGGGGTGGAGCAAGCCAGGCCTCAAACCACGAGAAGCTCCAGCCCAAAAGGCAGCCAAACTCCAGACCACATCCGGGAGAATCTCAAGAGCAGGGGGTGGAGCAAGGCAGGCCTCAAACCACGAGAAGCTCCAGCCCACAAGGCACCCAAATTCCAGCCCACATCCAAGAGAATATCAAGAGCAGGGGGTGGAGAAAGCCAGGCCTCAAACCACGAGAAGCTCCAGCCCAAAAGGCAGCCAAAATCCAGCCCATATCCGGGAGAATCTCAAGAGCAGGGGGTGGAGCAAGGCAGGCCTCAAACCACGAGAAGCTCCAGCCCAAAAGGCAGCCAAATGCCAGCCCACATCCAGGAGAATATCAAGAGCAGGGGTTGGAGCAAGCCAGGCTTCAAAGCACGAGAATCTCCAGCCCAAAAGGCAGCCAAAATCCAACCAACCCACGGGAGAATCTCAAGAGCAGGGGGTGGAGCAAGCCAGGCCTCAAATCACGAGAAGCTCCAGCCCAAAAGGCAGCCAAAATCCAGCCCACATCCGGGAGAATATCAAGAGCAGGGGGTGGAGCAAGGCAGGCCGCAATCCACGAGAAGCTCCAGCCCAAAAGGCAACCAAAATGCAGCCCACATCCGTGAGAATATCAAGAGCAGCGGCTAGAGCAAGCCAAGACTCAAACCACGAGAAGCTCCAGCCCAAAAGGCAGCCAAAATACAGCCCACATCCGGGAGAATCTCAAGAGCAGGGGGTGGAGCAAGCCAGGCCTCAAACCACGAGAAGCTCCAGCCCAAAAGGCAGCCAAAATCCAGCCCACATCCGGGAGAATCTCAAGAGCAGGGGGTGGAGCAAGCCAGGCCTCAAACCACGAGAAGCTCCAGCCCAAAAGGCAGCCAAAATTCAGCGCACATTCGGGAGAATCTCAAGAGCAGGGGGTGGAGCAAGCCAGGCCTCAAATCACGAGAAGCTCCAGCCCAAAAGGCAGCCAAAATGCAGCCCACATCCTAGAGAATATCAAGAGCAGGGGGTGGAGCAAGGCAGGCCCCAATCCACGAGAAGCTCCAGCCCAAAAGGCAACCAAAATGCAGCCCACATCCGGGAGAATATCAAGAGCAGTGCCTAGAGCAAGCCAGGCCTCAAACCACGAGAAGCTCCAGCCCACAAAGCAGCCAAAATCCAACCAACCCACGGGAAAATCTCAAGAGCAGGGGGTGGAGCAAGCCAGGCCTCAAACCACGAGAAGCTCCAGCCCAAAAGGCAGCCAAACTCCAGACCACATCCGGGAGAATATCAAGAGCAGGGGGTGGAGCAAGGCAGGCCTCAAACCACGAGAAGCTCCAGCCCACAAGGCACCCAAATTCCAGCCCACATCCAAGAGAATATCAAGAGCAGGGGGTGGAGAAAGCCAGGCCTCAAACCACGAGAAGCTCCAGCCCAAAAGGCAGCCAAAATCCAGCCCATATCCGGGAGAATCTCAAGAGCAGGGGGTGGAGCAAGGCAGGCCTCAAACCACGAGAAGCTCCAGCCCAAAAGGCAGCCAAATGCCAGACCACATCCAGGAGAATATCAAGAGCAGGGGTTGGAGCAAGCCAGGCTTCAAAGCACGAGAATCTCCAGCCCAAAAGGCAGCCAAAATCCAACCAACCCACGGGAGAATCTCAAGAGCAGGGGGTGGAGCAAGCCAGGCCTCAAATCACGAGAAGCTCCAGCCCAAAAGGCAGCCAAAATGCAGCCCACATCCAGGAGAATATCAAGAGCAGGGGGTGGAGCAAGGCAGGCCGCAATCCACGAGAAGCTCCAGCCCAAAATGCAACCAAAATGCAGCCCACATCCGTGAGAATATCAAGAGCAGCGGCTAGAGCAAGCCAGGCCTCAAACCACGAGAAGCTCCAGCCCAAAAGGCAGCCAAAATACAGCCCACATCCGGGAGAATCTCAAGAGCAGGGGGTGGAGCAAGCCAGGCCTCAAACCACGAGAAGCTCCAGCCCAAAAGGCAGCCAAAATACAGCCCACATCCGGGAGAATCTCAAGAGCAGGGGGTGGAGCAAGCCAGGCCTCAAATCACGAGAAGCTCCAGCCCAAAAGGCAGCCAAAATGCAGCCCACATCCTAGAGAATCTCAAGAGCAGGGGGTGGAGCAAGGCAGGCCGCAATCCACGAGAAGCTCCAGCCCAAAAGGCAACCAAAATGCAGCCCACATCCGTGAGAATATCAAGAGCAGTGCCTAGAGCAAGCCAGGCCTCAAACCACGAGAAGCTCCAGCCCAAAAAGCAGCCAAAATCCAACCAACCCACGGGAAAATCTCAAGAGCAGGGGGTGGAGCAAGCCAGGCCTCAAACCACGAGAAGCTCCAGCCCAATAGGCAGCCAAAATGCAGCGCACATTCGGGAGAATCTCAAGAGCAGGGGGTGGAGCAAGCCAGGCCTCAAACCACGAGAAGCTCCAGCCCAAAAGGCAGCCAAAATCCAGGCCACATCCGGGAGAATATCAAGAGCAGGGGGTGGAGCAAGCCAGGCCTGAAACCACGAGAAGCTCCAGCCCAAAAGGCAGCCAAAATCCAGGCCACATCCGGGAGAATATCAAGAGCAGGGGGTGGAGCAAGCCAGGCCTGAAACCACGAGAAGCTCCAGCCCAAAAGGCAGCCAATCTCCAGACCACATCCGGGAGAATCTCAAGAGCATGGGGTGGAGCAAGCCAGGCCTCAAACCACGAGAAGCTCCAGCCCAAAATGCAGCCAAAATACAGCCCACATCGTGAAGAATATCAAGAGCAGGGGGTGGAGCAAGCCAGGCCTCAAACCACGAGAAGCTCCAGCCCAAAATGCAGCCAAAATCCAGCCCACATCCGGGAGAATATGAAGAGCAGGGGGTGGAGCAAGCCAGGCCTCAAAAAACGAAAATTTCCAGCCCAAAATGTAACCACAAATGCAGCCCACATCCGGGAGAATATCAAGAGCAGGGGGTGGAGCAAGCCAGGCCTCAAACCACGAGAAGCTCCAGCCCAATAGGCAGCCAAAATGCAGCGCACATTCGGGAGAATCTCAAGAGCAGGGGGTGGAGCAAGCCAGGCCTCAAACCACGAGAAGCTCCAGCCCAAAAGGCAGCCAAAATGCAGCCCACATCCTAGAGAATATCAAGAGCAGGGGGTGGAGCAAGGCAGGCCCCAATCCACGAGAAGCTCCAGCCGAAAAGGCAACCAAAATGCAGCCCACATCCGGGAGAATATCAAGAGCAGTGCCTAGAGCAAGCCAGGCCTCAAACCACGAGAAGCTCCAGCCCAAAAAGCAGCCAAAATCCAACCAACCCACGGGAAAATCTCAAGAGCAGGGGGTGGAGCAAGCCAGGCCTCAAACAACGAAAATTTCCAGCCCAAAATGCAACCACAAATGCAGCCCACATCCGGGAGAATGTCAAGAGCAGGGGGTGGAGCAAGCCAGGCCTCAAACCACGAGAAGCTCCAACCCAAAATGCAGCCAAACTCCAGCCCACACCGGGGAGAATATCATGCACAGGAGGTGGAGCAAGCCAGGCTTCAAAGCACGAGAAGCTCCAGCCCAAAAGGCAGCCAAAATCCAGCCCACCTCCTGGAGAATCTCAAGAGCAGGGGGTGGAGCAAGGCAGGCCTCAAACCACGAGAAGCTCCAGCCCAAAAGGCAGCCAAAATCCAGCCCACATCCGGGAGAATCTCAAGAGCAGGTGGTGGAGCAAGCCAGGCCTCAAACAACGAAAATTTCCAGCCCAAAATGCAGCCAAAATGCAGCCCACATCCGGGAGAATATCAAGAGCAGGGGGTGGAGCAAGGCAGGCCTCAAACCACGAGAAGCTCCAGCCCAAAAGGCAGCCAAAATCCAGCCCACATCCGGGAGAATCTCAAGAGCAGGGGGTGGAGCAAGCCAGGCCTCAAACCACGAGAAGCTCCAGCCCAAAATGCAGCCAAACTCCAGCCCACACCGGGGAGAATATCATGCACAGGGGGTGGAGCAAGCCAGGCCTCAAATCACGAGAAGCTCCAGCCCAAAAGGCAGCCAAAATCCAGCCCACATCCGGGAGAATATCAAGAGCAGGGGGTGGAGCAAGGCAGGCCGCAATCCACGAGAAGCTCCAGCCCAAAAGGCAACCAAAATGCAGCCCACATCCGTGAGAATATCAAGAGCAGCGGCTAGAGCAAGCCAGGCCTCAAACCACGAGAAGCTCCAGCCCAAAAGGCAGCCAAAATACAGCCCACATCCGGGAGAATCTCAAGAGCAGGGGGTGGAGCAAGCCAGGCCTCAAACCACGAGAAGCTCCAGCCCAAAAGGCAGCCAAAATCCAGCCCACATCCGGGAGAATCTCAAGAGCAGGGGGTGGAGCAAGCCAGGCCTCAAACCACGAGAAGCTCCAGCCCAAAAGGCAGCCAAAATGCAGCGCACATTCGGGAGAATCTCAAGAGCAGGGGGTGGAGCAAGCCAGGCCTCAAATCACGAGAAGCTCCAGCCCAAAAGGCAGCCAAAATGCAGCCCACATCCTACAGAATATCAAGAGCAGGGGGTGGAGCAAGGCAGGCCCCAATCCACGAGAAGCTCCAGCCCAAAAGGCAACCAAAATGCAGCCCACATCCGGGAGAATATCAAGAGCAGTGCCTAGAGCAAGCCAGGCCTCAAACCACGAGAAGCTCCAGCCCAAAAAGCAGCCAAAATCCAACCAACCCACGGGAAAATCTCAAGAGCAGGGGGTGGAGCAAGCCAGGCCTCAAACCACGAGAAGCTCCAGCCCAAAAGGCAGCCAAACTCCAGACCACATCCGGGAGAATATCAAGAGCAGGGGGTGGAGAAAGCCAGGCCTCAAACCACGAGAAGCTCCAGCCCAAAAGGCAGCCAAAATCCAGCCCATATCCGGGAGAATCTCAAGAGCAGGGGGTGGAGCAAGGCAGGCCTCAAACCACGAGAAGCTCCAGCCCAAAAGGCAGCCAAATGCCAGACCACATCCAGGAGAATATCAAGAGCAGGGGTTGGAGCAAGCCAGGCTTCAAAGCACGAGAATCTCCAGCCCAAAAGGCAGCCAAAATCCAACCAAGTCACGGGAGAATCTCAAGAGCAGGGGGTGGAGCAAGCCAGGCCTCAAATCACGAGAAGCTCCAGCCCAAAAGGCAGCCAAAATGCAGCCCACATCCAGGAGAATATCAAGAGCAGGGGGTGGAGCAAGGCAGGCCGCAATCCACGAGAAGCTCCAGCCCAAAAGGCAACCAAAATGCAGCCCACATCCGTGAGAATATCAAGAGCAGCGGCTAGAGCAAGCCAGGCCTCAAACCACGAGAAGCTCCAGCCCAAAAGGCAGCCAAAATACAGCCCACATCCGGGAGAATCTCAAGAGCAGGGGGTGGAGCAAGCCAGGCCTCAAACCACGAGAAGCTCCAGGCCAAAAGGCAGCCAAAATACAGCCCACATCCGGGAGAATCTCAAGAGCAGGGGGTGGAGCAAGCCAGGCCTCAAATCACGAGAAGCTCCAGCCCAAAAGGCAGCCAAAATGCAGCCCACATCCTAGAGAATATCAAGAGCAGGGGGTGGAGCAAGGCAGGCCCCAATCCACGAGAAGCTCCAGCCCAAAAGGCAACCAAAATGCAGCCCACATCCGGGAGAATATCAAGAGCAGTGCCTAGAGCAAGCCAGGCCTCAAACCACGAGAAGCTCCAGCCCAAAAAGCAGCCAAAATCCAACCAACCCACGGGAAAATCTCAAGAGCAGGGGGTGGAGCAAGCCAGGCCTCAAACCACGAGAAGCTCCAGCCCAATAGGCAGCCAAAATGCAGCGCACATTCGGGAGAATCTCAAGAGCAGGGGGTGGAGCAAGCCAGGCCTCAAACCACGAGAAGCTCCAGCCCAAAAGGCAGCCAAAATCCAGGCCACATCCGGGAGAATATCAAGAGCAGGGGGTGGAGCAAGCCAGGCCTGAAACCACGAGAAGCTCCAGCCCAAAAGGCAGCCAAAATCCAGGCCACATCCGGGAGAATATCAAGAGCAGGGGGTGGAGCAAGCCAGGCCTGAAACCACGAGAAGCTCCAGCCCAAAAGGCAGCCAATCTCCAGACCACATCCGGGAGAATATGAAGAGCAGGGGGTGGAGCAAGCCAGGCCTCAAAAAACGAAAATTTCCAGCCCAAAATGTAACCACAAATGCAGCCCACATCCGGGAGAATATCAAGAGCAGGGGGTGGAGCAAGCCAGGCCTCAAACCACGAGAAGCTCCAGCCCAATAGGCAGCCAAAATGCAGCGCACATTCGGGAGAATCTCAAGAGCAGGGGGTGGAGCAAGCCAGGCCTCAAACCACGAGAAGCTCCAGCCCAAAAGGCAGCCAAAATGCAGCCCACATCCTAGAGAATATCAAGAGCAGGGGGTGGAGCAAGGCAGGCCCCAATCCACGAGAAGCTCCAGCCGAAAAGGCAACCAAAATGCAGCCCACATCCAGGAGAATATCAAGAGCAGTGCCTAGAGCAAGCCAGGCCTCAAACCACGAGAAGCTCCAGCCCAAAAGGCAGCCAAAATCCAGCCCACATCCGGGAGAATCTCAACAGCAGGTGGTGGAGCAAGCCAGGCCTCAAACAACGAAAATTTCCAGCCCAAAATGCAGCCAAAATGCAGCCCACATCCGGGAGAATATCAAGAGCAGGGGGTGGAGCAAGGCAGGCCTCAAACCACGAGAAGCTCCAGCCCAAAAGGCAGCCAAAATCCAGCCCACATCCGGGAGAATGTCAAGAGCAGGGGGTGGAGCAAGCCAGGCCTCAAACCACGAGAAGCTCCAACCCAAAATGCAGCCAAACTCCAGCCCACACCGGGGAGAATATCATGCACAGGGGGTGGAGCAAGCCAGGCTTCAAAGCACGAGAAGCTCCAGCCCAAAAGGCAGCCAAAATCCAGCCCACATCCGGGAGAATCTCAAGAGCAGGGGGTGGAGCAAGCCAGGCCTCAAACCACGAGAAGCTCCAGCCCAAAAGGCAGCCAAAATCCAGCCCACATCCGGGAGAATCTCAAGAGCAGGGGGTGGAGCAAGGCAGGCCGCAATCCACGAGAAGCTCCAGCCCAAAAGGCAACCAAAATGCAGCCCACATCCGTGAGAATATCAAGAGCAGCGGCTAGAGCAAGCCAGGCCTCAAACCACGAGAAGCTCCAGCCCAAAAGGCAGCCAAAATACAGCCCACATCAGGGAGAATCTCAAGAGCAGGGGGTGGAGCAAGCCAGGCCTCAAACCACGAGAAGCTCCAGCCCAAAAGGCAGCCAAAATCCAGCCCACATCCGGGAGAATCTCAAGAGCAGGGGGTGGAGCAAGCCAGGCCTCAAACCACGAGAAGCTCCAGCCCAAAAGGCAGCCAAAATGCAGCGCACATTCGGGAGAATCTCAAGAGCAGGGGGTGGAGCAAGCCAGGCCTCAAATCACGAGAAGCTCCAGCCCAAAAGGCAGCCAAAATGCAGCCCACATCCTAGAGAATATCAAGAGCAGGGGGTGGAGCAAGGCAGGCCGCAATCCACGAGAAGCTCCAGCCCAAAAGGCAACCAAAATGCAGCCCACATCCGGGAGAATATCAAGAGCAGTGCCTAGAGCAAGCCAGGCCTCAAACCACGAGAAGCTCCAGCCCAAAAAGCAGCCAAAATCCAACCAACCCACGGGAAAATCTCAAGAGCAGGGGGTGGAGCAAGCCAGGCCTCAAACCACGAGAAGCTCCAGCCCAATAGGCAGCCAAAATGCAGCGCACATTCGGGAGAATCTCAAGAGCAGGGGGTGGAGCAAGCCAGGCCTCAAACCACGAGAAGCTCCAGCCCAAAAGGCAGCCAAAATCCAGGCCACATCCGGGAGAATATCAAGAGCAGGGGGTGGAGCAAGCCAGGCCTGAAACCACGAGAAGCTCCAGCCCAAAAGGCAGCCAAAATCCAGGCCACATCCGGGAGAATATCAAGAGCAGGGGGTGGAGCAAGCCAGGCCTCAAACCACGAGAAGCTCCAGCCCAAAAGGCAGCCAATCTCCAGACCACATCCGGGAGAATCTCAAGAGCATGGGGTGGAGCAAGCCAGGCCTCAAACCACGAGAAGCTCCAGCCCAAAAGGCAGCCAAAATGCAGCCCACATCCGGGAGAATCTCAAGAGCAGGGGGTGGAGCAAGCCAGGCCTCAAAAAACGAAAATTTCCAGCCCAAAATGTAACCACAAATGCAGCCCACATCCGGGAGAATATCAAGAGCAGGGGGTGGAGCAAGCCAGGCCTCAAACCACGAGAAGCTCCAGCCCAATAGGCAGCCAAAATGCAGCGCACATTCGGGAGAATCTCAAGAGCAGGGGGTGGAGCAAGCCAGGCCTCAAACCACGAGAAGCTCCAGCCCAAAAGGCAGCCAAAATGCAGCCCACATCCTAGAGAATATCAAGAGCAGGGGGTGGAGCAAGGCAGGCCCCAATCCACGAGAAGCTCCAGCCGAAAAGGCAACCAAAATGCAGCCCACATCCGGGAGAATATCAAGAGCAGGGGGTGGAGCAAGCCAGGCCTCAAACCACGAGAAGCTCCAACCCAAAATGCAGCCAAACTGCAGCCCACACCCGGGAGAATATCATGCAGAGGGGGTGGAGCAAGCCAGGCCTCAAACCACGAGAAGCTCCAGCCCAAAATGCAGCCATAACGCAGTCCACATCCAGGAGAATATCAAGAGCAGGGGGTGGAGCAAGCCAGGCCTCAAACCACGAGAAGCTCCAGCCCAATAGGCAGCCAAAATCCAGGCCACCTCCGGGAGAATCTCAAGAGCAGGGGGTGGAGCAAGCCAGGCCTCAAACCACGAGAAGCTCCAGCCCAAAAGGCAGCCAAAATCCAGGCCACATCCGGGAGAATCTCAAGAGCAGGGGGTGGAGCAAGCCAGGCCTCAAACCACGAGAAGCTCCAGCCCAAAAGGCAGCCAAAATCCAGGCCACATCCGGGAGAATCTCAAGAGCAGGGGGTGGAGCAAGCCAGGCCTCAAACAACGAAAATTTCCAGCCCAAAATGTAACCACAAATGCAGCCCACATCCAGGAGAAACTCAAGAAGAGGGCCAAGACCTGTCCCTCAGATCTCTCCTGCCCTGGGACGTCAGATTCCCACGCGTTTCTGCACTCCGCCCAAGAGAAATCCACCTGTGGCTGGGTCTACCGCAGGCCCCACACCAGACTAATGTTTTATGCCTAAGGAATTGGGGACAGGAGCACAACCTGTGGAGTTTGGGCTTTGAACTGGTGCTGCCCCCAAGTTTTGCACAAAGTCCCTTCACTCTATTCCCATCTGGCCCACAGTCAGATCACACCATCCCCCATCAGGTCCCGACTCTCCATCCATCAGCACAGCAACTCCAGCAAAGGGTTAACACAGTGCCCGGCACACAGCTGCACGCACATGCCCCCCCTGCCAGAGACAGAAATGGCTGTGGAGATATGCATCTTGCTAGGAAGGTACCTGTTCAAACGCTTCTGGAGCCCGGTGCAAGCCTTCCCGTCGCATGTCAGCATGTCTCAACGGGAGCAGAGCTGAGCCTCCAAGAGGGTTTTCACCCCAGGCCGTGTCGACCGCTCTCTCCTTTCCCAGACTGGGGGGTGTGGAGCTCTGAGTGCCATCCCACTCCAAGGGACATGCTGGGTGCAGCCCCTGCAGACCAGGAGAAAGCAAGGGTCAGCCATGGAGCCTCCCTCTATTTAGAGAGTCATGAGATAATTGACTTCAGGCCTAAGCAATCTCCCAGCCTGGCCTTAATTGGGGCAGGCTCTTGTTGGCATTCCCAGCTGGTGCTGATCTCCCCAGACTGCCAGAAGGGTCAGGGCTGGCAGGGCATGTCTTAGTTCCCTCTCATCCCTAACTGTAATGAGGGAATGTCATGAGGCCTGCTGAATTGGGCCTGAATTTCATAGGGACTTGGGCCTGAATTTCACCAGGATTTGGGTGAGAATTTCTCGTGCACTTGGGTCTGAATTTCCCCTGGATTCTGGCCCAAATTTCCCCTGTAGTAGAGCCTGAATTTCTCCTCAACGTGCCCTCTAATTTCTCTTGAACTCTGGCCAAAATTTCTCCTGCACTGCAACCTTCAATTTCTGCTGGACTCCCCGAAATTGCTCCTGCACGCCAGCTCCAATTTCTCCTGCGCCGAATCCCAGATTTGACCTGCGCTGGAGCCCAGGTTTCCCCTGGAAGTGACCTCGAATTTGGCCTGCATTGTGGCCTGCATCTCTCCAGCTTTAAGGCACGCCCCCTCGCAACTGAAAGCACGCCCCCTCACCCCTGAAGGCACACCTTCTCGCCCTGGTAGCCAGGAGAAATTGCAGCCCAAGTGCAGCAGAAATTCCAGTCCAAGTCCAGGAGATAGTCCACCTGAACTCCAAAAGATATTTAGGCCTAAGTCCAGGAGAAATTCCAGCATAAATCCAGACCATGTCCAGGAGAAATTCAGCCCCAAGCCCAACAGAAATTCCAGCCCGCGTGCAGAAGAAATTCAGGCCCAAGTCCAGGAGAAAATCCAGCCTAAAATGCAGCCCACGTCCAGGAGAAATTTTAGCCTAAGAGCAGCCAAACTCCACTCCAGTTTCAGGAGATAGTCCACCCGAACTGCAGGAGAAAATTATGCCCAAGTCCAGGAGAAATTCCAGCATAAATCCAGCCCATATCCAGGAGAAATTCCAGCCTAAAATGCAAGCCAGGTCCAGGAGAAAGTCAGGCTCAAGGGCAGCCAAAATCTAGCCCACATCCAGGAGAAATTCAAGAACAGGGCCTAGAGAAATTCAGGACTCAAACCAGGAGTAATTCCAGCCTAAATTGAGGCCCAAGTCCAGGAGAAATTCTAGCCCAAGTGCAGCAGTAATTCCAGTCCAAGTCCCGGAGATAGTCCACCCGAACTCTGGGAGAAATTTGAGCCCAAGTCCAGGAGAAATTCCAGCCTAAATGTAGCCCACGTCCAGGAGAAATTTTAGCCTAAGAGCAGCCAAAGTCCACTCCAGTTTCAGGAGATAGTCCAACCGAACTGCAGGAGAAAATTATGCCCAAGTCCAGGAGAAATTCCAGCATCAATCCAGCCCATATCCAGGAGAAATTCCAGCCTAAAATGTAGCCAAAGTCGAGGAGAAATTTTAGCACAAGAGCAGACAAAATCCAGTCCATAGCGAGGAGAATTTCAAGAACAGGTCCTAGAGAAATTCAGGCCTCAAACCAGGAGTAATTCCAGCCTAAAATGAGGCCCAAGTCCAGGAGAAATTCCAGCCCAAATCCTGCAGAAATTCCAGTCCAACTCCAGGAGATACTCCACCTGAACTCCAGGAGAAATTTGGACCCAAGTCCAGGAGAAATTGAAGTCCAAATCTAGGAAAAATTTGAACCAAAATGCAGGTGATATTGCGGCCAAGTCTAGGAGAAATTCTGGCCTAAAATTCAGCGCAAGTCCAGCAGAAGCTTTAGATCAAGGGCAGCCAAAATCTAGCCCACATCCAGGAGAAATTCAAGAACAAGGCCTAGAGAAATTCAGGCCTCAAACCAGGAGTAATTCCAGCCTAAATTGAGGCCCAAGTCCAGGAGAAATTCCAGCCCAAGTGCAGCAGTAATTCCAGTCCAAGTCCCGGAGATAGTCCACCCGAACTCTAGGAGAAATTTGAGCCCAAGTCCAGGAGAAAATCCAGCCTAAAATGCAGCCCAAGTCCAGCAGAAATTTTAGCCCAAGAGCAGGCAAAATCCAGTCCAATTTCAGGAGATAGTCCAACCGAACTCCAGGAGAAAATTAGGCCTATGTCCAGGAGGCATTCCAGCCCAAATGTCGCAGAAATTCCAGTCCAAGTCATGGAGATAGTCCACCCGAACTCCAGGAGAAATTTGGGTCCAAGTCCAGGAGAAATTCCAGCCCAAGAGCAGCCAAAATCCAGCCCACATCCAGGAGAAATTCAAGAACAGGGCCTAGAGAAATTCAGGCCTCAAACCAAGAGTTATTCCAGCCTAAAATTAGGCCCAAGTCCAGGAGAAATTACAGCCTAAATCCAGACCAAGAAGAGGAGAAATTTGGGCCCTGCTCCAGGAGAAATTCCAGGCTAAAATGCAGCCCAAGTCCAGGAGAAATTCAGCCCTAAACCCAATAGAAATTCCAGCCCACGTGCAGGAGAAATTCAGGCCAAGTCCAGGAGAAAATCCAGCCTAAAATGCAGCCCAAGTCCAGCAGAAATTTTAGCCCAAGAGCAGCCAACATCCCGTTCAATTTCAGGAGATAGTCCCCCCGAAATCTAGAAGAAAATTAGGCCTAAGTCCAGGAGACATTCCAGCCTAAAATGCAGGCCAGGTCCAGGAGAAATTCCAGTCCAATTCCAGGAGAGAGTCCACCTGAACTCCAGGAGAAATTCAGCCCCAGGTCCAGGAGAAATTCAAGTCCAAATCTAGGAAAAATTTGAGCCAAAGTGCAGGTGATATTATGGGCAAGACTAGGAGAAATTCAAGCCTGCATTCAGGAGAAATTTGGGCCTGAATTCAGCCCATTTTCAAAGGAAACCCCCCTCGCCCCTTTAGCCCCGCTCCCTCGCCCCTTTAGCCCCGCTCCCTCGCCCCTTTAGCCCCGCCCCCTCGCCCCTTTAGCCCCGCCCCCTCGCCCCTTTAGCCCCGCCCCCTCGCCCCTTTAGCCCCGCCCCCTCGCCCCTTTAGCCCCGCCCCCTCGCCCCTTTAGCCCCGCCCCCTCGCCCCTTAAGCCCCGCCCCCTCGCCCCTTAAGCCCCGCCCCCTCGCCCCTTAAGCCCCGCCCCCTCGCCCCTTAAGCCCCGCCCCCTCGCCCCTTAAGCCCCGCCCCCTCGCCCCTTAAGCCCCGCCCCCTCGCCCCTTAAGCCCCGCCCCCTCGCCCCTTAAGCCCCGCCCCCTCGCCCCTTAAGCCCCGCCCCCTCGCCCCTTAAGCCCCGCCCCCTCGCCCCTTAAGCCCCGCCCCCTCGCCCCTTAAGCCCCGCCCCCTCGCCCCTTTAGCCCCGCCCCCTCGCCCCTTTAGCCCCGCCCCCTCGCCCCTTAAGCCCCGCCCCCTCGCCCCTTAAGCCCCGCCCCCTCGCCCCTTAAGCCCCGCCCCCTCGCCCCTTAAGCCCCGCCCCCTCGCCCCTTAAGCCCCGCCCCCTCGCCCCTTAAGCCCCGCCCCCTCGCCCCTTTAGCCCCGCCCCCTCGCCCCTTTAGCCCCGCCCCCTCGCCCCTTAAGCCCCGCCCCCTCGCCCCTTAAGCCCCGCCCCCTCGCCCCTTAAGCCCCGCCCCCTCGCCCCTTAAGCCCCGCCCCCTCGCCCCTTAAGCCCCGCCCCCTCGCCCCTTAAGCCCCGCCCCCTCGCCCCTTAAGCCCCGCCCCCTCGCCCCTTAAGCCCCGCCCCCTCGCCCCTTAAGCCCCGCCCCCTCGCCCCTTAAGCCCCGCCCCCTCGCCCCTTAAGCCCCGCCCCCTCGCCCCTTAAGCCCCGCCCCCTCGCCCCTTAAGCCCCGCCCCCTCGCCCCTTAAGCCCCGCCCCCTCGCCCCTTAAGCCCCGCCCCCTCGCCCCTTAAGCCCCGCCCCCTCGCCCCTTAAGCCCCGCCCCCTCGCCCCTTAAGCCCCGCCCCCTCGCCCCTTAAGCCCCGCCCCCTCGCCCCTTAAGCCCCGCCCCCTCGCCCCTTAAGCCCCGCCCCCTCGCCCCTTTAGCCCCGCCCCCTCGCCCCTTTAGCCCCGCCCCCTCGCCCCTTTAGCCCCGCCCCCTCGCCCCTTTAGCCCCGCCCCCTCGCCCCTTTAGCCCCGCCCCCTCGCCCCTTTAGCCCCGCCCCCTCGCCCCTTTAGCCCCGCCCCCTCGCCCCTTTAGCCCCGCCCCCTCGCCCCTTTAGCCCCGCCCCCTCAGCCCCTTTAGCCCCGCCCCCTCAGCCCCTTTAGCCCCGCCCCCTCAGCCCCTTTAGCCCCGCCCCCTCAGCCCCTTTAGCCCCGCCCCCTCAGCCCCTTTAGCCCCGCCCCCTCAGCCCCTTAAGCCCCGCCCCCTCAGCCCCTTAAGCCCCGCCCCCTCAGCCCCTTAAGCCCCGCCCCCTCAGCCCCTTAAGCCCCGCCCCCTCAGCCCCTTAAGCCCCGCCCCCTCAGCCCCTTAAGCCCCGCCCCCTCAGCCCCTTAAGCCCCGCCCCCTCAGCCCCTTAAGCCCCGCCCCCTCAGCCCCTTAAGCCCCGCCCCCTCAGCCCCTTAAGCCCCGCCCCCTCAGCCCCTTAAGCCCCGCCCCCTCAGCCCCTTAAGCCCCGCCCCCTCAGCCCCTTAAGCCCCGCCCCCTCAGCCCCTTAAGCCCCGCCCCCTCAGCCCCTTAAGCCCCGCCCCCTCAGCCCCTTAAGCCCCGCCCCCTCAGCCCCTTAAGCCCCGCCCCCTCAGCCCCTTAAGCCCCGCCCCCTCAGCCCCTTAAGCCCCGCCCCCTCAGCCCCTTAAGCCCCGCCCCCTCAGCCCCTTAAGCCCCGCCCCCTCAGCCCCTTAAGCCCCGCCCCCTCAGCCCCTTAAGCCCCGCCCCCTCAGCCCCTTAAGCCCCGCCCCCTCAGCCCCTTAAGCCCCGCCCCCTCAGCCCCTTAAGCCCCGCCCCCTCAGCCCCTTAAGCCCCGCCCCCTCAGCCCCTTAAGCCCCGCCCCCTCAGCCCCTTAAGCCCCGCCCCCTCAGCCCCTTAAGCCCCGCCCCCTCAGCCCCTTAAGCCCCGCCCCCTCAGCCCCTTAAGCCCCGCCCCCTCAGCCCCTTAAGCCCCGCCCCCTCAGCCCCTTAAGCCCCGCCCCCTCAGCCCCTTAAGCCCCGCCCCCTCAGCCCCTTAAGCCCCGCCCCCTCAGCCCCTTAAGCCCCGCCCCCTCAGCCCCTTAAGCCCCGCCCCCTCAGCCCCTTAAGCCCCGCCCCCTCAGCCCCTTAAGCCCCGCCCCCTCAGCCCCTTAAGCCCCGCCCCCTCAGCCCCTTAAGCCCCGCCCCCTCAGCCCCTTAAGCCCCGCCCCCTCAGCCCCTTAAGCCCCGCCCCCTCAGCCCCTTAAGCCCCGCCCCCTCAGCCCCTTAAGCCCCGCCCCCTCAGCCCCTTAAGCCCCGCCCCCTCAGCCCCTTAAGCCCCGCCCCCTCGCCCCTTAAGCCCCGCCCCCTCGCCCCTTAAGCCCCGCCCCCTCGCCCCTAATTGCATGCCAGGTCACTAATAACTCCTGCCTAAGAAGCAGCCCCACGTCTCGAGCAATTCCAGCGTACGTGCAGCAGAAATGTCAGTTCAAAGCCCGGCCATGTTGCATGTGAATTCTAAGAGCGATTCCAACCCCCGTTCAGGAGAAATTCAGGCCCACGCCCAGTCAAAATTGCAGCCTCAAATGCAGCCCAAGTCCAGGAGAAATTCCAGGCCAAGTCCAGGACACACTCCTCCTGCTCTCCAGGAGAACTGCCCGTGCCAATCTAGCCCAGCTCCCCAAGCAGGCCCACGTCCCTCCAACGGAAGGAATGACTCTGAACTTAGGCGTGCAGGGACGCCCCCAATGCGAGGGGGCCAGGAGGCGCCACAACACCAAGACCGGCGCCCAGACCAAGAGCGGCAGCGAAGTGCAGCAGCACTCCAAGAGCAGCGCGAGACCCTCAACGGCGGCGCAACACCCCGAGCGGCAACGAGGCGCATCGACTCCAAGAGCGGCACGAGACCCACAACGGCGGCGCAACACCCCGAGCGGCAACGAGGCCCACCACAGCACCAAGAGCAACAAGAGACCCCGATCGCCAAGCCAGAGCTCCTTTCGAGGCAGGCCCACGGCGCTGCAAAGGAAGGAATGCCTCTTACCGTCCGAGTCTGAGGAGAGGCGGAGGCGAGTCCGAGGCGGAGGCGAGTCCGAGGCAGTCCCACACCCCTGCAAAGGAAGGAACGCCTCTCACCGTGTGAGTCCGAGGCGGAGGCGGGTCCGAGGCGGAGGCGGGTCCCTGCAGAGGAAGGAACGCCTCTTACCTGCCGAGTCCGAGGTGAGTCCGACTCAAAGTCCGAGTCCGAGGTGGCGTGAGGCGCGTCGAGTCAGGGCTCCTTCCGAGGCAGGCCCGCGCCCCTGCGAAGGAAGGAACGCCTCTTACCTTCCGAGTCCGAGGCGACTTCGAGGAGAAGGCAAGTCCTAGTCCAAGTCGAGGTGAAGTCTGAGTCTGAGTCCGAAGCGGCGGGACGGCGCGCCGAGCCGGGGCCCCTTTCGAGGCGGGCCAGCATCCCTGCAAAGGAAGGAATGTGTTCTACCTTCAGAGTCCAGGGACGGCCCAAGTCCGAAGCAGCAAGTAGGTGCCGCGACACCAAGAGCGGCGGGCCAGAACTCCGAGCCGGGGCCCCTTTTGAGGTGGGCCAGCGTCCCTGCAAACAAAGGAATGCCTCTTACCTTCAGAGTCCAGTAACGCCCTGGGCCCCAGGCGGCAAGGAGGCACGCCGAGACCGAGAGCAGCGCCGAGACCAAGAGCAGCAGTGAGTCGCACCACCACACCAACAGCGGTGCAAGACCCAGAGCGGCGGCGAGGCGCGCAGACTCCAAGAGAGGCGTGAAACCCAAAGCACCGCAACAAGAGCGGCACGACACCCAGAGCGGTGGCGATTTCGTGCCTGGCCAGCATCCCTGCAAAGAAGGAAAGCCTCCTACCTTCAGAGTCCAGGGACACCCCAAGTCCCAGGCGGCAAGGAGGCGCCACGAGATCAAGAGCAGCACTGAGACCAAGAGCAGCGGCGAGGCACACCGCGACACCCAGAGCGGTGGCGAGGCGCGCCACAAGACAAAGAGGGGCACGAGACCCAGAGCAGCGAGCCGGGGGCCCCTTTCAAGGCACCCCAGCGTCTCTGCAAAGGAAGGAATGCCTCGTACCTTCAGAGCGCGGGGACACCCCAAGTCCCAGGCGGTGAGGAGGCGCCGTGACACCGAGAGCGGCGGGCCAGCGTGCCGAGCCGGGGTCCCTTTCGAGGCGGGCCAGCATTCCTGCAAAAGAAGGAATGGCTCTTACCTTCAGAGTCCAGGGACGCCCCGAGTCCCAGGCGGCACGAGACCAAGAGCAGCGCGAGTGTTAAAAATTCTTCCCCAGACAAAGCGGGTGGCTCGAGGTATGTTATTTATTTAATCAAAACTCAGAGTTGGGCCACCACCTCAGAGAGTGGCCAATGGCCCAAGATCTCACACAGTTTTTACACCGTTCGATCAATACCCATTACAAAAGGTCCAAAGTCTTTGTATATTTCCACTCGGCCTTTCAGTCCCCAGAGTTCATCGTTTCCCAAAGACCACCACAATCCCCCGTCTCAGCTGCATTCTTCTGTTCTGGTTCCGAGCCTCGGTTCAGTTACAGGGTCTTCTTCGGGTCGCCGTCTCCGTAATCACTCTTCTGCCATTTCTGTCCTGCACAATTCTGAGACAGACTTTGAGAGGTACAATTAAGGGTTTACCTTTTGTCTAGCAAAGCACCTGTGCTTCATTAATTAATCACTCTTCGTTGAATAGGTCTCTGCATGATTAGCTTGACTGGGTTTGAAACCAGCCTGGGGTGGGTCCGTACAAGGAGCAGGCTGAGAGCAAACATTCTGGGCCTGTCGAGCGGTATTTCTGCACTTTACAACACCCCAAACCTCAGATCTAAACCTGCGCTAGGGACTAGGAAAGATTCCTTTACAGAGATTCGGAAGCGCTGTCCCACCCAGGTCACCAAAACAAGGGATAACCCTCTTCCCACCAACACAACATTAAGAAACAGCATCCACTCGATCGCAGACAGTGCTGTTCAGGGGATCGCTCCACCTCTCGTGCCTGCCGTACGTTGCATCAGCCTCCCCTCGCGTACATAGGGTACGCGTGGCATTTCCCAGAACGTTTGTCCATCTTCACTCTAATTCCTGGAACTAATTATCATACTTACGTGGTCATACTTACTTGAATCGGATGATCTGTCACTATCTCAACCCCTCGGGCCCCACCTGGGGCACAAGACAGGACTGTCGTCATTTAACCCAGCCAGCAACAGAGCTCTGAACGGCCACTCGCTCACCTCCCCCTCCTATACAGGGGCAGGAGAGCCAGAGAAAGAGACGAGAAAGCTCACAAGGGAAGAGAGTAGCAACTTAAAAGGCAAAGAATAGAGTAACGATACTAATAAAACTACTGATAACATGCAATAGAAAAGCCCACCACGACTACTCGTAGATTTTGGGTTAAACACCGGTGTAATCAGCACGAACCCAAAACACAACCTCTTACTGGCTGTCCTTAAGGAATTTAACACTTTAAAAATACCCTGAAAATGCCAATAGCAATAAGGCAGAAGAAATACAGAGAAGATGTAAGGAATGAAGACGTTGAAATAAATTCAAGAAAGGGCGCTAAAGAGAGGGAGAAGCGGAAGGAATTTTAAAAAGAAACCGAGTACAAGAAACAGACCAGAATCACAACATCGAAACAGGGAAATGGATAAGGGACAACACACAACAAGAGTTTGAAAAGTGATTTGATACAAGAAACAGAGGGTTACAGAACAGGGAGACAGCTAGAAAGGACCCTGATAATACGGAACAGGAAGCTAACGGCATGGAAACACAGACTAGAAATTTCTAAATCACCCAAGTACAGGACAGAGAGAGATGGAGGGAAACCAAAAATAATGAATGGGTGAAGAGGCAGAGAGCAGAGTCAGCAGAAAAGAATCAAACGTCAGGGAGCCAGCCAGCCCAGTGACCAGCACAGGAGGAGGCAGAAGCAGAGACCGAGGGCAGGAAAGCAGAGAGAGTGGGGTGGACAGGAGACATGACAGGACTCACCACAGCTCTGAAGAGCAGGAACCCTTTACCACTCCCTCCATCTCTGAGCTTCCCCTGCCCCCTCAACAGCACTGCTTCCCAGGCAGCCCCTTTGTAGCTGGAGCCCCGCCCCGTGCAGGGCTGGCCCCATCCTCAGCCTCACGGGCCACACCTGGGGCTGCCCCAGCCCCAGCTGGAACCCATGAGGAACAGGGGCGATGGCCAAAGCCCCACAGCATATCAACCCTCACCTGAGGGCTGAGACGGTGGCTTTGCAGCAGGAACTCGAGGCTTAATGCAATAAAAGCTGCTGGCTCACAGCAGTCCAGAAGGAGATAACGGTGACAGGCAATGTTGAGAAACACCTCAGCAATTTTTTGGGAGCTTCTGCCCGTCCTGCAAAGCGGCAGGACCAGACTCTCCTGTCTTTGCTGACAGAACTCTACACCAACACCCAGGAGGGCACAGCTGAGCAGCTCTGTCCTTTGCCAGTGACACCCTGGGTCCCTGGAGGACAGTTGAGGATGGTCACTGCAATGTCAGTGCAGTGTCGTGCTGCTCCTGGCAGCCCTTTGCAATCCCGACTCTCCCTGGACCTGGGGCCTTTCCCCTTCTCCAGACACTAACCGCAGCCCTCCTGGGCTTGTGCCTCAATCTCGTGTGGACCTGGGCTGAAATTTCTCCTCCACTGGGGCTGCAATTTCGACTGGACTTGGGCCCAAATTTCTCTCGCTGTTAGGGTGGACTGTCTCCGGGGCTTCGACTGGAATTTCTGCTGCACTTGGGCTGGAATTTCGCCTAGAATTGGCCACAGTTTCTCCTGCACTTGCACCAAAATTTGTCCAGGATTTGGACTGGAACTTGTCCTGGATTTGAGCCCAAATTGGTCCTGGCCGTGGGCTGGATTTATGCTGGAGTTACTCCTGGATTTAGGTGTGAATTTCTCTTGGCCTTTGGCTTCGTTTTCATTTGGACCTGGGCCTGAATGTGTCCCGTATTTGGACTGGCTTGAGGCCCACTTCCAGTATAAATTCGAGGCCCAGTCCAATAGAAATTCCAGCCTTGGTCAGGCAGAAATTGGGCCCCAAGTGCAGGAGAAATTCACGCCAAAATCGAGTCGAAACTGCAGCCTAAACCCAGCCCGAGGGGAGGAGACGTTCGGGCTGAAGGGCCAGGGAAATTCCAGCGCCCCCTCGCCCCTTAAGCCCCGCCCCCTCGCCCCTTAAGCCCCGCCCCTTAAGCCTCGCCCCTTAAGCCCCGCCCCCTCGCCCCTTAAGCCCCGCCCCCCCGCCCCTTAAGCCCCGCCCCCCCGCCCCTTAAGCCCCGCCCCCCCGCCCCTTAAGCCCCGCCCCCCCGCCCCTTAAGCCCCGCCCCCCCGCCCCTTAAGCCCCGCCCCCCCGCCCCTTAAGCCCCGCCCCCCGCCCCTTAAGCCCCGCCCCCCCGCCCCTTAAGCCCCGCCCCCCCGCCCCTTAAGCCCCGCCCCCCCGCCCCTTAAGCCCCGCCCCCCCGCCCCTTAAGCCCCGCCCCCCCGCCCCTTAAGCCCCGCCCCCCCGCCCCTTAAGCCCCGCCCCCTCGCCCCTTAAGCCCCGCCCCCTCGCCCCTTAAGCCCCGCCCCCTCGCCCCTTAAGCCCCGCCCCCTCGCCCCTTAAGCCCCGCCCCCTCGCCCCTTAAGCCCCGCCCCCTCGCCCCTTAAGCCCCGCCCCCTCGCCCCTTAAGCCCCGCCCCCTCGCCCCTTAAGCCCCGCCCCCTCGCCCCTTAAGCCCCGCCCCCTCGCCCCTTAAGCCCCGCCCCCTCGCCCCTTAAGCCCCGCCCCCTCGCCCCTTAAGCCCCGCCCCCTCGCCCCTTAAGCCCCGCCCCCTCGCCCCTTAAGCCCCGCCCCCTCGCCCCTTAAGCCCCGCCCCCTCGCCCCTTAAGCCCCGCCCCCTCGCCCCTTAAGCCCCGCCCCCTCGCCCCTTTAGCCCCGCCCCCTCGCCCCTAATTGCATGCCAGGTCACTAATAACTCCTGCCTAAGAAGCAGCCCCACGTCTCGAGCAATTCCAGCGTACGTGCAGCAGAAATGTCAGTTCAAAGCCCGGCCATGTTGCATGTGAATTCTAAGAGCGATTCCAACCCCCGTTCAGGAGAAATTCAGGCCCACGCCCAGTCAAAATTGCAGCCTCAAATGCAGCCCAAGTCCAGGAGAAATTCCAGGCCAAGTCCAGGACACACTCCTCCTGCTCTCCAGGAGAACTGCCCGTGCCAATCTAGCCCAGCTCCCCAAGCAGGCCCACGTCCCTCCAACGGAAGGAATGACTCTGAACTTAGGCGTGCAGGGACGCCCCCAATGCGAGGGGGCCAGGAGGCGCCACAACACCAAGACCGGCGCCCAGACCAAGAGCGGCAGCGAAGTGCAGCAGCACTCCAAGAGCAGCGCGAGACCCTCAACGGCGGCGCAACACCCCGAGCGGCAACGAGGCGCATCGACTCCAAGAGCGGCACGAGACCCACAACGGCGGCGCAACACCCCGAGCGGCAACGAGGCCCACCACAGCACCAAGAGCAACAAGAGACCCCGATCGCCAAGCCAGAGCTCCTTTCGAGGCAGGCCCACGGCGCTGCAAAGGAAGGAATGCCTCTTACCGTCCGAGTCTGAGGAGAGGCGGAGGCGAGTCCGAGGCGGAGGCGAGTCCGAGGCAGTCCCACACCCCTGCAAAGGAAGGAACGCCTCTCACCGTGTGAGTCCGAGGCGGAGGCGGGTCCGAGGCGGAGGCGGGTCCCTGCAGAGGAAGGAACGCCTCTTACCTGCCAAGTCCGAGGTGAGTCCGACTCAAAGTCCGAGTCCGAGGTGGCGTGAGGCGCGTCGAGTCAGGGCTCCTTCCGAGGCAGGCCCGCGCCCCTGCGAAGGAAGGAACGCCTCTTACCTTCCGAGTCCGAGGCGACTTCGAGGAGAAGGCAAGTCCTAGTCCAAGTCGAGGTGAAGTCTGAGTCTGAGTCCGAAGCGGCGGGACGGCGCGCCGAGCCGGGGCCCCTTTCGAGGCGGGCCAGCATCCCTGCAAAGGAAGGAATGTGTTCTACCTTCAGAGTCCAGGGACGGCCCAAGTCCGAAGCAGCAAGTAGGTGCCGCGACACCAAGAGCGGCGGGCCAGAACTCCGAGCCGGGGCCCCTTTTGAGGTGGGCCAGCGTCCCTGCAAACAAAGGAATGCCTCTTACCTTCAGAGTCCAGTAACGCCCTGGGCCCCAGGCGGCAAGGAGGCACGCCGAGACCGAGAGCAGCGCCGAGACCAAGAGCAGCAGTGAGTCGCACCACCACACCAACAGCGGTGCAAGACCCAGAGCGGCGGCGAGGCGCGCAGACTCCAAGAGAGGCGTGAAACCCAAAGCACCGCAACAAGAGCGGCACGACACCCAGAGCGGTGGCGATTTCGTGCCTGGCCAGCATCCCTGCAAAGAAGGAAAGCCTCCTACCTTCAGAGTCCAGGGACACCCCAAGTCCCAGGCGGCAAGGAGGCGCCACGAGATCAAGAGCAGCACTGAGACCAAGAGCAGCGGCGAGGCACACCGCGACACCCAGAGCGGTGGCGAGGCGCGCCACAAGACAAAGAGGGGCACGAGACCCAGAGCAGCGAGCCGGGGGCCCCTTTCAAGGCACCCCAGCGTCTCTGCAAAGGAAGGAATGCCTCGTACCTTCAGAGCGCGGGGACACCCCAAGTCCCAGGCGGTGAGGAGGCGCCGTGACACCGAGAGCGGCGGGCCAGCGTGCCGAGCCGGGGTCCCTTTCGAGGCGGGCCAGCATTCCTGCAAAAGAAGGAATGGCTCTTACCTTCAGAGTCCAGGGACGCCCCGAGTCCCAGGCGGCACGAGACCAAGAGCAGCGCGAGTGTTAAAAATTCTTCCCCAGACAAAGCGGGTGGCTCGAGGTATGCTATTTATTTAATCAAAACTCAGAGTTGGGCCACCACCTCAGAGAGTGGCCAATGGCCCAAGATCTCACACAGTTTTTACACCGTTCGATCAATACCCATTACAAAAGGTCCAAAGTCTTTGTATATTTCCACTCGGCCTTTCAGTCCCCAGAGTTCATCGTTTCCCAAAGACCACCACAATCCCCCGTCTCAGCTGCATTCTTCTGTTCTGGTTCCGAGCCTCGGTTCAGTTACAGGGTCTTCTTCGGGTCGCCGTCTCCGTAATCACTCTTCTGCCATTTCTGTCCTGCACAATTCTGAGACAGACTTTGAGAGGTACAATTAAGGGTTTACCTTTTGTCTAGCAAAGCACCTGTGCTTCATTAATTAATCACTCTTCGTTGAATAGGTCTCTGCATGATTAGCTTGACCGGGTTTGAAACCAGCCTGGGGTGGGTCCGTACAAGGAGCAGGCTGAGAGCAAACATTCTGGGCCTGTCGAGCGGTATTTCTGCACTTTACAACACCCCAAACCTCAGATCTAAACCTGCGCTAGGGACTAGGAAAGATTCCTTTACAGAGATTCGGAAGCGCTGTCCCACCCAGGTCACCAAAACAAGGGATAACCCTCTTCCCACCAACACAACATTAAGAAACAGCATCCACTCGATCGCAGACAGTGCTGTTCAGGGGATCGCTCCACCTCTCGTGCCTGCCGTA